>DWHQ01000935.1:0-11985 GCA_018247955.1 Eurytides marcellus marcellus | reverse complement strand
ACACGGGACAAATATTTGTACGAACTACAGATAATTGTTTCGGATCTGGGCGTTTGTCTATGTAAAATTTATGTATGTAAAATGCCCTTGTAACACAAGATATTTCTATCTTAAAATAGGGGCAGCGTTTTTTTTTAAATAATAATAATATACACTTTACTTTGTTTTATGAATTTTTTCGGCTATCATTATTATTATTATTATTACCGTATATTCTATCTATGGTTATAACACATTTCTTTTATACTGAACAAATAATTATGTTTATCGTACTAGTAATTTGCAGTCGGGAACAAGTGGACGGACAAACAAATATTACGTTTGAATAAGCAATCACCATTGTCGTACAATAAAATTTTGTGTCGAAAATATTTTCAAATAAAATTAGATGAAAAAAAATCTTAATAGAAAATTTCGAACAATCGGTAAGATTATACAATTATTTACAGTGTTCCTTTTCGTTTATCATCTATGTACATGTTTGACATCAAATTGCCCGCGGCAAGGAGACCTGTTCTTAACAACTCCAAATACTTATGACCGTTCGAGTACTTTTAATAGAGGAAAATGTATGAGAATGTGTTCAGCAAACAATTATCTTAATGAAATCTCATCTGTGACACGAATAATAAAGAGTTCTACAGCTGTTAGCTCAACATCTCCTTAAAGATTGCAAAATTGAAACAATGTTTTATCTATTTTACCTCAATATCTCCTTAAAGGTTGAGGAGTATGATAGAGATTTTTTCTGGATATGTGTTATTTTATAAACAGACAGTAGTACCTTTGGCGTTTATGACTGCTTGAATCGAGCTTCTATAGAATAAAGATAATGCTACTTTGACTGTATTTATTCAGAGCTCTATCAAGGTACACAGCCATCGCGGGACCGTGGAAACGCGCCGCTACGCGAGCCATTGACACGGCGCTCCCGGGTTCGAATCCCGCGCACACAGCTGTTTTATCTCGCGCCCATCTCGCTCCTACGCCATTCGCGAGCCGGCTCGCTCCGAATTAATATCTACATAAAACTGCGTATAGCGGCCGCTCATTATGAAGTATTCCGCTTTGGAGCACTCTTCTCGTACGACTTATTCTGGTTACGTGGTAGCTATTTCAAACGGCATGTATGTTAAATGTTGAGTAAACGTATTGATATTCGTTTATAAAGATGGAAAACATTAGAATAATCTGTTTCTATTATTAACTTAGGTTAGGCCTTGAAAAGTGTATCATAATGTTTGAGATTAATATGTTTTACATTATTTGATATGCTCATTTATATTTATAACAACAAAATATACTATAGGCCTGATGTGATTGTGAAATTGAAACATTAAAACAACACACGCAGATCTAGAAATTTCTTCGGCGAACACTATACACAATTAAATGGAACGAATGTTGGGTATTTTTGGTGTAAGTAAAAATAAATGAAAATTCTATTACACTGAGTTAATTATGACTAATATCTCCTGACCAAAAATGCTGTAAAGTATTCAAAGTGTAGGAGTAGTAGGGTATTCAAGGTGTATTTAAAACCAAATTAAACTGAGATACAATCCGTAATTTGCTTCATTAAATATGTGATTATGTGAAGTACATACCATGTAATTTGTGTAATATTTAGTGATTTTTTTTTTCATATTTACTAATATTATAGATGTGCAGTCAGTTGGTTTGTCCTTTTCACTTGGCAACGGAACATCGGACAGCTATGTTTGGTGTACATGTAGTTAGTTGGACGGAGTAACATAGGCTGCTTAATGCTTATAAAAACAAAATCAAAAGAAATTGACTCTAGATCAAAATCCACAAGAGCAAGGACGGAGGTAAATTGTAGTTATACTCGAATGTAATACTGCATAGTATATAGGTAGTTGTTTTTAGAATATTTATTGATGTAAAAAGTAATGTATTATATGAGCCGTTAGATTTCAAATCGCATCAAGTCCACTATTGACACGAGGCCAACTTTTGTTCATATTTAAAAGATATATTATTAATCCTTCAGAACGTTTTAACAAATTGATCCAACTCCTTGTGGTTTTCAAGTTAAGTAAGACTAAAACCCATCTCTTTTTTCGAAAAATTTAGACATTTTGGACTTACGTGCTTTTTGAAATCTAACAACTCATATATTTGTTTAATTATCTAAACGTCTAATTTTAAACGTATTTATATTTGAGTGTCTGGTCTTTTTGCGAACAAACTGACGCACGATCATTATACAATATTAAGCTTATTAATTATTTAGCATAAATCGAACATTAGCACTTCTGTGTGTGTGTGTAATTTGCCTTTTCATTTTTTCTTCACCTCTATGGTATGTTAAGTTAATTAATATAATTAAACACGAAAGGAAGTATTAAATGTTTAATATATTCATTATCCATATAGAATTTTCGTTTTAAGGTCAATGAGATTATAGTAAAAATGGGGCCTATAATTAAGAAAAAAGTTGTCAATCAGATCTTTAGGAGTCTAAGCTTTTAACGGGTATGTTTATACATACATGTATGTGCATGTACCTAATGAAGTTTTTAATTTCCAGGCATCCTCATATTTTTTGTAGTTTATTTATTATAGTGTACATATAAGTTTATTGTTTGATTTAAACTAACATTTATTTGTTATATATAAATTTTAGTTTACCAAAAACATTAGAACGCCTCTGCTTCAAGAATAAATTGATTTTGTATCTCCAGGTATAATAAATTATTTCAATATTGGATTTCAGGGCAGTGATGACAAATGTGATTAAAACATATTTATGCTTCTCTTGATCAGTGTCAATATCATCTCTTGACAGATCTTTACTAACTAGTAACACACCAGCTGCTTGTGATTGTCCATGGGTGGTCATCATTTGCGATCAGAGAAACTTGCTTAGTTATTAATGCCATCACATATAAAAATACTTTCAAATAACAATATCTAATTATGCTTTGCGATGAGCAAAAGTATTTGTTCTGTATCTAGGTGTTAAATATCTATATGAGTATTCATTTAAAATATATACATATATATGTCTATCAGTTGTCTGGTTACCATAGTTGGCTCTGCCTAGTTTAGAATCAGGCCGTGTTTGAGATGTCGCTTGTTATTTATTTTATTTATTTGTATTAACACTCCGCACAGGGAGCGAGACTAAAGGTTTTAAAAATCTCTTTAAAATGCCTCCTCTAACAAAAGTGTGTCTTTGTGTAGACTCCTACTTTTATTAACTTTGTTGTGAATATTAGTATTCTTATTGACATTTTTAAGGTAGGTACAGTAAGGTAGGTCAGTTGGTGCGTGTGAAAAGAATTATCGATAAACGTTCGTTATTATACATAGTACAGATGTGTGTTTAACACAATTAAAATCTTCACTTTTTTACATAATGAGCGTAATGTCATTTAATAAAGTTACGGATTATATCGAGTTTTAATTTAATTTTAAATTCCCGTCCTTTCGAATAAAGCGTTTATGTTCACATACAGTCTAAAATGTTAAACGTCCTGTCATATCTAACCCAAAGGCATACGAAAAAAAATGTACAGAAATAATATAATTGAAAAATTTCACGAAGTTAATTTAAAACTAAATTAAAACTCGACAGATTTCATAAGTTATTTTATAATGATCAGATAAAGATACGGTGTAAAATCAACAATGATATTTTATATTTAGCGGATGACCCAAAAATGAAACAAAAAATATTTGCACGTTAAATCTTTTTACAACTCAAGGCTCTAATCGAATTTTCTTGTAATTTTTATTCACTTTTAGATTTGATTGTTATTCAATACTGGTTTAATGATAACTTTTTAAGCGATTATAAATCGATTACAATAAAATCCTTATGACGTTGCACTAAAGAGGTTTTTCGCCTGAGATGAAGAAAACCAGTTGAATAACCGGTCAAGCAGTGAACCAAGCAAATGCGTGTATCTATTTGTAGTAAGCGTGCACAGGGTGTTCTAATGTCGTGATGAACCAAGGGAACCCACGTTTCAGCGCCGGTTTATATGCATGCGGCTCTGTAATTTCGTTTTTTGTTGTAAGTGGATGATGTAACTTATAAAATGGATAATGTTACTTAAGTAAAGATTAAGGCAATCATCTAAAATTATAAAAAGTATAAGGGAGCATTGTCTTGGTAAAAATAAATTTGTTTCCTCTATACGTTTATTATTTAGAAAGCATATTTCCTATGTCAGTATAAATGATAAAAAATATAGTATTGATAAAAAATACAAAAAAAAGGTATAATATGTGAATATAACGATAAGAATTTTTTTAAACATTGTAGGTATTAAATAAAATAAAGAAGAAATAAAGAAGAATTAGTCTTTGCCTATACGTGTACCGTAAACCGCATATTCTCAGTAATAATAATTACAATTTTTCTTATTTGCAAATAAAAGAACGATAGAATTACATAGTAATACAATGAAGAGAAATAGAGTACTCAAATTATTATTTTTTTCTTTGATGTTCTTGAGAAATTAAATTAGTTTTGTTTTTTATGCTTATAATCTAAACTGAATAAAAAAAGCTTACGACGAAGACGAAGACCGCGACTTCGTATAAAAGCGAGTCAAATGAAGGCGATTTGAAATAACGCTACGTTGTAGAATATTTTATGGAACCACACATGAACGATATGGTTCTTTAACAAATTTTTATTACCTCTTCGATTTCCGAACAACGGGATACACCCACTAGCTATATGGCCTAGCGGTGCCCAAGTGGAATAAATTATCGCCCCTGACCGTTATCCACACATCACATCGGCCGGGATCGATGAACGGGCGAACGGAAATATATTTTGCCAACATCACGAACTATTCTAATGGAATTTATCATGCAGCGTCAATTGACCTGTTATTATGAGAAATATATTTTTTTTTACGAAAATTATAGAAACCGTCCAACACCCTTAATATTTACTAAACACATCTGACGCTAACCCAATCGACAGATATTTTCTATTTTATTTTAAGGTTTACTACTGTATTTTTGAAGTTCAAAGTCCAACATACATAATATATGGATATATAACTTTGGAATTCAAATACAATACAAAATAATGAAATAAAGTTCAAAATTTAAAACCTTTTCCTTTTTGAAGTGCGCTTAAAAGGCAGCAATTTATCAATAAGTTCATGTATGTTCAGCGAAAACCGTCGCCTATGGACAATCGCAATACTAGAGATGTTTCAAATATGCTAGCAACTGCTGTAATGATGAAACTCCGACTTACATTGCTAACTAAACAGTTTTAAAAGCATAAATACTTTTACTGGTCTTATACCTGCTAATAGGCAGTAGTGATACTCTACATAAATGGTGTATTTGTCAAGCAGGAAATATTAGGTACTAGATCATTGAATTTCGAAACCTTACAAAAGTAAAATTTTCATAGGATCATGAATGCATCCACCACTAAAAATGTGGGAAAAACTACATGTTTGAACAACGAGTGGAACTGTGTTATTATAGACAAGCGTGGTTGTCTCGCCACCTTTAAGTAATATTAGCGCCTGACTTGGCTAATCTAATAGACACTGTCCTGTCTGTGAAATCACTTAGGAAAACTTAGCGTTATGCTGCCACTGTACCGAAGCCGTTGTGAGAAGAATGTTTTGGAAATTCTTTTCTCTCGTTTGGAAAATCCTGATGAGATCACTGTGCCGCCATTCCGATACTCTTTGTGGTAAATGAGTATGCGGGAAACAAGTCACGAATCCAAGAAAGAATGTCCCCGCTGTGAAATGATGATGAATGATGTTTGTTCATTTGATGACGTCATTTATATCCGCTCGCCCGTCGAGGCAAAATCATTTAAGTAGCAGTTACGATGGATAGAATTAACATGTGCCCCTAATTCTAGTCCTATGTATGGTAAATGATTAAAATAAAGGTATTCTTTTTAAACCTTTTTTTAAACTTCCACGTTTGACGGTTATGCAGTGACATCATCAAATACTGTCAACTCGCTTGTCATTTTGAAGTAGGTACTAGTCATGATGATTCCAACTAAGTAAACACCGTTGAAGATGTCTGGGCGTGAACTAAAAAAAATAGTTTATATTGGCTTATTAACTAAAATGTTTAAATTTCATTCATTAGTTCTACGTGTTTTACTAAAATCGTTATGTTCTTTTATGTTGAGTCAGTCACACAGCGTCATCTGACCGTACAACTGCTTCATTCCATTAGCTTACATTAACCGCAAATCGATGCTTTAAAATTATCTATACATAAGAATTCGAAGAAAATGTAGATATAATCCTGGTTAAAGACGAAGTAACACATGTATGCTAATTGTAGCATTCTGAAAAGGAAACACGTACCTACATACATTCGTCGGTTTGTAGTATCTCAGTATCTCTATTGTTTCGAAAACAGAGAAAGTTTTATCCCAAATAGCAAAAAATCGAACATGCCGAGGTATTTATGATATAAATAATATGAACATGACATGATGATGAATAGTTTTATTGAATTAAAGTCTAGTTTTGAGTAAAAGGTTATACTTTTGTTTTTTGTCTAACGACCGAGGAAATAGGATTCTATCCTTTATATATTTATTATATATTCCCTATAAATTCCACGGATGCAAAGGATGTCCAAGGACGGCGATAACCAACGTAAAACAAAGAAAACCTCTTGCTTGTTTGCCTGTATTACTACTATATTATATAGATATTTTATGTTATTGTTCTTGTTTTTATAAGAGATGAAGAACTACAGATTTAATCGACAATTACTTTACGCTGCGGCTGAATGGGCCAGTTCGAACCGGATCAGTACCACAACATCACAGAAAATCGGCGTAAAGTGGAATTTATACTTCCGCATTTTGTCCGGTGAGTGAGGTGGCTGGTGGCCCACCCCACTGCTAAGTAATATAATTATAATTATACATATACCATTTACGCACATACTCGCATAAGTTCTGTAATATAGTGAAAATTTTAGAATTTTGAATTTTGGCCAAAATTATTTTAATTCAATATTAAAATATTCGGGCTTAACTGAGGTATATTTTTGTGAGAAAGGCGTAAAAACAAATTCAGTTATGTATCAAAATAAAGTTCTCACAGCTTGTGAAACTTCCTTCTCATACCATGTTTAATAACAGACACTAGGCATTCCGGTAAGATTCTGCGCCAGCTCATAAAACGAAAAGCACACAAAACTGGCTGGTGAAATTGACTTTATCCGACGCGAAGACCGATCCTCCTCCAGTCCAGACTTAATCCGTTCGATTATAAAATGTGGCAACCCTTGGAGGAAAAGGCCTGCTCAGAGCCGCATCCTGATTTGGAGTCACTCCAGGCATCCTTGATCAAAGCAGCGGCCTATATTGATATAGACCTCGGTTGTACTGCTATAGACAACTGGCCACGCGGGGTTCATTTTGAATAATCTTAGTGTTAGCATAAGAATCTATGTCTTAATAAATTCCTGTTGATATATAAATGGTTACTGTAAAAGCAAATACGTGTCAATTATTTCACAGTAAACATGTGACAGAACTTATGTTTCGACTAGGTAATTACAATTTAGCACGCGCAAGTAATTATTATCGAAATTGTAAAGAAAGTTCACGGTTGGTTCGAATTTTTTTTACGCAACCCGCGGAAGTTACGGCGAACGAGTACAGAACCGCAATTGGCTCGCTTCGATTTTGCAACGGTGTGACACTTGTGAATGGAGCCGCTTTAAGGTAATTACGAAACTCTTATGAGCGACGGTTTAATATCGAGCCGTGGCATACTCTTAACCTTTCACGCCATTTAGGCCGCATAAAGCACAGAAGTAGTTGAAGGTTATTTTGAAATTTCACGTTTGGCTACATGGACTTCGCTTTGCGCTTGATTATGTGAACGTTTATTTGGATAATAGAAATTCTAAGTTCAAATCCTTACATAAGCGATTCTGTACGTAAACATTTGCAATATCATGTTTGTTTATATTGGTTGTAACGTACATACGGATAACCTGATGGTAATTTTTATCTGTGCCAATGAAAACATACTCGAATCTGTCCAGATAGCAGTCCAGGTAATAGCAGCTAAAGGTGTTGTTTAGAGCAGTAAACACTACAGCGACAGCGACTATTAAAATGTCTAACTTCCCTCCATAGAAAAATAACCGGAATGAAATGTAACCGGAAGCTGTTGTTTGACTAACATATCGAAATATATGATCATATTTCGATGTATACTAGAGGTAATTAATCCAAATTTTTATATGTTATACTTGAGATAATTAAGATAAGAAAAACTTAATCTGTGGCACATATTACCAATAACCTTCTCAGCAACATAAACAAGGCATGCCGAGTCAAGGTCTGATCTCAGGAAGTCGTGACTCGTCGACCGTCAGTGCATGATTTTTTTCTACAGTAAAATCGCTTTATTTGTACATGCGAGCTTTTTGCTTAACATTTTATTTAAACTTATGCGTACACAATTCTTCAAAGGTTGTTCAAGAGTATTTGAACGAGATAACACTAAAAGTTTTTATGAGTCTATTGAACGTTTTACTATTCATCATGACTGTAGGTTCTGACGATGATCACATCAATAGTTGATACAGTTGAACGTGATATGTGAAACATTAATTATAATTACAACTCAATTTACTGATCGCTTCGTTCGCCATACAACAAACATTTTGATGCAACAGTTGTTGTTAAAATATTATTTGAATGTTGATGTCAAAACAGATGAGTGTATAGTGAACTTAGTGGCTAGACCTTACATAATATAGTTTAAGTTTTGAACCCGAGGTTTGAGGCTGATAAATGTTTTATATTACTATATTGGACCCATATTTAGGACTGCTATATTTTGGATTAAACTTACGATCTTGTAAATGTAAATCAAAAATTATAGATTCTAAATTTGTGATTTCTGATAATCGAATATAACTGTCAAAATGGTGATCAAGTTGTAACTTTTTACATGTTATACTTGCAATAGTAGTAGTATATATGCCTATATATGTGCCACTGCTGGGCTCAGGCCTCCTCTTTACAAAGGGTATAAGGGCAAAGACCATCATGCGCACACAGATGTCACACATATAAGAAATATATTTTTAGTTTCTTAAATATGCAGGTTTCCTCACGAAGTATGCCGTCACCGTTGAGCACGTGGTAAATCAGCTCTTAAAATTGTTAATCACAAATTGACGCGACAAATTAAAAGCGAACGCCCGGACACTGAGCTATCACGGCTACCTCTATCTACTTGTAGGTAGAAGCTTTTATTTTATGAAATAACGACATATATACAGGCAGTGAGTCGAGTGACCGAACAAAACGGGTTCTTTGATTAGATCGTGTCATCGTAATAATCACGTGCTTAAATCGTGACTGTCGACTTAGCAGCAAAAATGTATGAGCTTGAATCGTATGAATGACTTCAATGGCTGATGCATAACTTTTAGGGTATGGAAATCACCACAAAAATTATTTATATAAGACTAATATTGTACTGCATTCGATTTTGATTAGTTACATTATTATCGACATATATTCGCTTAAGAACAATAAATCGTTATTATGAAAAATCATTGTTTTTAAAGTCGTAAGATGAAATCGTCTTATTTCAAATTCCATGATACATAGCATGATACCGTTAATGTCAAACATTTGAATTTGTCAAATCATAAATGTCACGTTTAAAGAAATGTCATGGAATAAATAGCTATATTCCTTGATAAAAAAAGCTCCTTAGGACAATTTCGCCTACCAGACGATCGCTACTTTTAACTAAATGAATTTATTTGTAATAAAAACCAAATTATACTTGTAGCATTTTGCAAATATGCCTTGGAAATTTTAACTTTAACAAATTTCTCACACCTCCATACGCACAATAGTCTTAAATGGGGTGTAAAGTTTTCCCTTCACGTATTAATATAAAGGTTCCTTTTAATTTTTAAGCGATATTGATAATGAATTGCTGAATCATTTATATGTTAATATTGTTTGTTCCCAAATTTGACCTATCAGTATGATTACCACACGACACGTGTATGATTATTAGTCTCAAAGCCAAGAAATTTATTGAGACATTACCAGACGCAGGGGCTTATATGAGATGATAGCTAACATCCGCTGCAACAATGTCATGGCAAAATAAGAACAGACGATAACAAGGCGAGGAACTACATAAGTATAAGATTAGGTCCTGTCACAGGATGGAATGCACCGATCTGTTAACTGTTTTAACTTCTTACGTACTAAGATAATTACCTATTGACATATTGTTATCAATTCTTTACTATACTTTACTATACTGTATTTCAAACTACTGTAATAAAAAAAAATTAATTTACAGAATTAATAACCGTGACCTATTAAGCTTTATTATATTTCTTGAATTCAAATCTTTACTAGTAGTCGTTAGTCTGTGGTGAGACGCGTGAGTAAATATTGTAATATACAGCGAAACATACCGTCTGTTTTACCCAAAAAAAATCAATCCCAACTTATTAGATAAAGAATTATTAAGTTGCTTCCTTACGGTCCTTGCAGTCCCTTTCCACGTCTGATTAGCATAAGTAAACATCAGCGTTAAACCTCGACATTTCTTCCAGAGTGCCACATCTCAGTCCAAGCACGCTGCACGATTTCTCCGTCTCGCTATGGCCTCCATCATGGACATCCTGAAGATCAAACCCTTTGTCGAGGTGTCCGTCGGTCAACTCCTGTGGGGATACGAGGATCCGCTGTTGAAACTTGCCAAAGATGTAGTACCAAAAGAACAAAAGCTGCCCTACGAAGAGTTTGGACTTTTCTACGGGGTAAGCTATCTAATCGAAAATTCTTATATAATATATTCAGTTATGAATTAGGAGGCAAAATTACAAAACGCCATATTATCATATTATCGGTATAATAAAATGAGGAAACAACAACAGTTTGAAGAATAATTTAATGTACTTTAATGATACAGAATTCAAACATTTACTATGAAAGAGTTAAAGTTATATTTCACTGACCTAACTACTACGGCCTCATCGACGCATTTAAATTTACTTTAAATTTGAGTTATAAATGCTTCCTTTGTTCTTGTGTGTATTCCAAGTGGTAGGATTTCATTGCAAAGTCCTCTTGGGGTGGTACAACTGTATTTCCAGTTATTCTAGCCTCAAGCGGTTCTGGTTTACAGAGCAATTTTGCCAGCGTAATTAGTGGGCATAGAGATATACATACATTTTAAATATTTGGATGACATGCACGCCCAGGGCCATACAGGGTCTATATTATATATTAATACAACCAGTATATAGACAGACGTGTCGCTTATCGGGCGCACGGCTAGGTCTTCTGTCACTTTATCTCCCAAAAGACGTACAAACGTATAGGTTAGATGAAAAATTAATGATCATATTTTCCAGAAAAACGGCACTTCACCGGACGTCGTGACAATGTTCTCCGGCGCTCAGGACATTACCCGTTACGGCATTTACGACAGGTGTGTTAATATTTACGAGCAAATATTGCTACGATTTCCTTTAAGGCCAACTACACTTTGGAATTTATTTGAAACGACGTTTTTGTGACACAAACCTTTTTTTTTTTGCACGAAGCTACTCCACGCCACAGCGCGCAACTAGTCACCACCAGTCAAATATTTCGTATATTTTTTATGCCTTGTTTACATTTCTAATCGACTTTCAGTTGCCCTTTTAAATATTCAATTCTTAGGATAATTGATAAATATGAAATGGTCAACATACTATCAGCCCTTAAGGCTTGAAATATAACAGCACACATATAATCGCTTGAGCTGCACTAAGAGACCAGATTGGCCGGAGAAGTGTCACAGTTTTAAAAAGCAGCATAAGAAAACATATCGAAGTATGTCGAAATAAGTAATTTTATATTGTAAAATTTATTATATAACTTGGGCTGTGTTCACTTTGATATTTTTCTCTCACTTCTACATTCAACAGCTGACAATAATATTT
>DWHQ01000934.1:0-11990 GCA_018247955.1 Eurytides marcellus marcellus | reverse complement strand
TATAAATATTTCCTATTGTCATTATGGATTATTTGAAGGAATGTAAATATTTAAAAAATATCAAAAAATAAACATAAATATATTTTCCTTTACACCTACTCTATAAAGGAATTATGATTCTTAAAACAACTATTTAAGTTGTAGTTTTGGCACAATTAAAAAAAAAAAAACATTTAATTGTTATGGCTTATACATTAAAAAAAATATAAGATATCATTCAATGATTGTTTCATAATATAGACAATTCATGTTACAATTTCAAATTTTTCTACTTACCTACTTTATTAAACACACAACACACCAGATTAAATACTTTAAATGCAGGCTTCCACTCTCAGTGATAACATGTAAAAATGTATGTCCGGAAGAGCAAGTATTGGTTTTTTAGTTGACTGCTAACAAAGGTTAATAATATTTTTCGAGTATGAATGTGTATATATATGTGTATGTTCACTCGAAACTAACGTTTATATATTTTGAGTTCTTTACACATTTGTCCTATATTACATGTACACATAATTAACATAATTATGTGTACATGCCATATTTGTCATTGAAAAAATGATTTATACTTAATATAAATTAACAGACTTTCAGTCGATTTTATTTGAATTTGTGGAAATGTTTTCAACTATAGAAGAATTGGCTTTCATCCGTCTCTTTCTTGAAAATATAATATAATATAATAATCATCATTTTGTTATTCCATTTACATAGGTTCAAAAAAATTGTTTGCAAAAGGTAATGATATGTTACTCTACATAGTTTTATAGCTTAATGAGAGTGGAAACTTACTTATTTTTTATTTGTAAGAAGCATTTTATTAAAAAAATAAAATAAAAATGTTAAAATGCAAAGCAAAAAAATTAAAAATTCACTCTTCTGGTAACATTTATCACATTATTCTCTAAGAGAATAATAAGTAAAGCAGAATAAAAATAATATTGCCATTCTAAAGATTTTTTTCTGTATCACATAAATTGAGAATTCTTTACACAGAAAGATGTTAAATATTAAATACCAATCACACCAAATTATTAGACAATAAAAAATCGCAACAAAATAAAATAATGATTCAAAATCTTAAAGTATTCAAAAATTAAAAAGCAGAAATTATAATATAAATAACATTGGCATTATTTACTAAGCACATTAACCCACATTAAACATATTAAACTACCAACTACTATTAATATACGTGACTGACACAATTGAATTGGAGGCCATTATTTATTGTACATTTTGAGGAATCTGTTGCATGAATGTGAGAAAAACAATTCACAGTATTGTTTACTTTACGCTATTTCAGAGTCAACATTAGTTTTAAATTGTTTGTAATTTGCTGTTTTGGTCAAATAAAAAATTATTATTTCAAACAAAAATGTTCTGAAAACCTACATGGCTGAATTCCAAACATATTAAATGAATAGCCATATTCAATCCAGTAGTAGTATACATTTAACTGATATAAGACATTCTGCTAGAGTTACCAAGGTGACAATATTCACCCTCTACGCTTGTTGGTGCCATAACTATGGTTGAACCAACATATTTTCTAAGCCACTAGTGCTTAACATAGGAGATAATGTTGTTCTTGTAAATATACAATAAGTGTATAACATAACAATTATTTAATATGAGATTGACCATTACTACATTGAAATATATAAAAATGTAAATACAAGTCCAAACCTATATCTAGTTGAGTAAATATGTGTAAAGATTAACCGGGGCCAATAGTGATCTTCTATTTGTGTAACTGCGCTAACTAACGCTAACCTCACCACCGAACACAACACCGAACTATTGCCCTTATTAATTATGTAGGACTTTAATAGTACCAAAGTTTATTCTAAGTTGTTCTAAGAACACAAAAGTGAGGACAGTGTGTGGAGCGAGTCTCGCAAACGCTGGAATGTATCCTTTAAAAAAGGCAAGTGGACCCTCTTTGGCAGTTCCTTTGATAAGTATAAGTATGCTCTTTACTTCACCTGGCTTTGCATTCATGGCTCTCGTTTTCAAAACATCAACAGGCTGAGTCAAAGTTGTGGCGATTGCGCCCTGCAAAGTAAAAGTTAAAGTCAACAAATAATTAATATGCAATTGGATTGAATTTGTTTTTTAAATTGAATTTGGCGCAGTTGCTAAGTTATAGGTTTTGGCGTCGCAGGCCGTGGGTTCGATTCTCACCCGGGACAAATATTTGTACAAACTACAGATGATTTCTCCGGATCTGGGTTTGTCCATGTGAAACTTATGTATATAAAAAGCCTTTGTAACAGAAGATTTTTCTATCTTACAATGAGAGCAGGGTTTATTTTTAATAAATAAAAATAGTACATATTGATTTCATTTCATTTTGGTTTTTACATCTCAATAGCTTATTGATAGATGTATGGTTTTCTAAAACTATTAATTATCCAGTTCATTGATTAATTATGTTAATATAATTTACACTCGGGCAATAGATTAGTGAGTTATTGTTCTATGCTTTTTGTGTTTATTATATTAATGATTATATTTTAATAAACCAAGTCATATTTTAACAATTGAAATTAAAAGTGACAGGAAGTATTTATATTTGGTAAGTACTGCATGTCCAATTTTATAATACTATAATGTATATGTTATACTTACAGCTAATAAGCTTGAAGTGACATGTGTGAAGACATTGTCCTGGAGATATTTTGTTGCCAGTAGCAGCTCCTTGATTTTATCATAGAAGGAAAGTTGACCAATAGTCATGAGGACAGCTCTACTACAAGTCATAGTTGCACCTGCCCATAAACGAGTTACGCCTTCTTCTGTCGCTACGCGCCATAGACCGTGTACAGCATTTTTGTAACTGTAACAATGGACAAAAATTTTGTCAAAAAAAATCACATTGGAATTATATTTTTTTTTGCAATTCTTTAAATAATTACTGGGACACATAATAACTAAATCAAAAAAAGATGTTGAATTCATTTTTGACATTATACATATATAAAATTAAACTGACTTGGAATATATAATTGTCTCATTTGCCCTTATAATGAATGCCTTGATTTTTATATTTCAATGTTCATTATATTCATTCATTATATTTATGGTTTGCTATCCAATTTGTGGAAACTAGCATTTCCACGAATTCAGTGATCCAATGAAGCTTTATAGAGCCTCAAAGGTTGAAAGCATCAACAACAGTCAAGATAAGATAAGATCTTTATGGTTCATGGTTAATGACTTAGTTGAAATATCTTATACAACTGTATTGAAGATAATAAAAATAGTCAAAACCTGTTTATTGATAAGACCCATGTTTGGTGATTGGCAAAAGATAATGTTTGTAATAGTTGAAATATTTAATGACATTTAGCTTGACATGGACCTACAATCTTTTAATAACATTATTTAATCAAGATTTACAATTGTACACATAAAAGATGTTGCTCCAATGCAAAATAATAATTAATTATTAATGGCTAAAATAAGTGGTTAAACCACAGAAACCACATAAAATAAAACTTACTTTCTTCTCTGTTCTGGAGGAAGCTTGACATCATTCTGCATTCTAACATTGACTAGATCTGCTGGATTTCCTACAAATCCACCAGCAAAACCACCAAGACCAGCAAGAAATGCAGACATGAAGAAGGACAAGGGTTTTCCCTGAAAATAATACAGTTCCATATTACTTACACTGATGTGTACACCATATTGTTGAAATATTACTTCTTCTACCAACTGTAAATTATAAATAAATCAATTAAGATATACCTAATAATTACTTCTTAACCCTAATGTGAATATTTTTACCACTTCACTCATTCTTATTATATATAATCCAATAGATTTTTATATATATTAAATAATTATTAAACATAATCCAAAAAATCGTCAATTGTAATAATAATCTGGAACAAACTGGAATAAATCCAGGGATAGTTGGCTCTACAATTAGTTGTAGTTAGTTTTAGAATAATTGGACAGCTACTTATTATATACAAAAAAATCCCGATTTTCGAAACATCAATTATCATATCTCATTCATGTCATATCTCATTAATTGCTGATTAAAAAATATTTTAACTGTTTAAAATACACATATTACAACAAGTATATTCTCGCTTCAGACAGTGAATCTGAATTTCCCATTCCCACTTCTTTGTGCGAGAATGACTTAATTTGGTAAGTAGCATTAAACTGAATAGGTTATATGTTTCCTTCAAGTGTAAAATATTTTTTGAGTAGAAAATATAAAATGTCTAAGTGAAAAACAGTAGTTTTGTCTGTTAAACTTGGCTGCAATAAAAAGATTCATTATGACAAAGATCAATAACAAGTTATTATAAACGAAAATTGTAAACTATTCATTGCATTATAATGTGTTACTTTTTAAATTTTATTGTCTAAAGGAAGTTGTTTCCGGATTTTCAATTATACCCAATACCCACTGTTTTATTCTGCTGTTTTAGCAATCACCCAGTGGTTGAAAAACTTACAAAGAGTACTCTTTTTTCATTGAATAATATAGTTTTTTGTGTTTTATGTGACATTCATGTTTTGACAAATTATGTGGTTGACATTGATAGTATAAATATAAACAATGAGTACTTTTTTCATATCATTGTGTATTGCATTGTATTTATAACAAAAATAATCACATTCCTCTGTGCATGCTATAGGGTGTAAAAAAGGTACAAATAATATATAGATATTCCATATATTAATATATAGATTTTTCATATGACCAACCATCTGTTAATTTATCTATTGCCTCCTATTACTTACCTAAAAAATTTAGAAAAATAAATATTAAGTTAAGATCAGTCATTAAAACTTACATCTTTTGGTGCAAGTTGTTGTTTTGCAATTTCATAAATACCAAATCGTGCTGTGGAATATGTCAACTGACGAAGAACAGAGGCAGAAATTCCATTATAAAGTCCCATTACACCTGATGGAAAATAAAACAATTATAATAATTTGCAGTATAAGTGCTAGATAATGTTAAGAACTATCTAGAACATCAACTTTGTAAGCTTGAAAAGGCTTAAAGCTTTTTTTTCTATGTATATTTATATCCTGTATTAAACACCATTTTATACGGAAAGAATGAAACATGTTTAGTATATAAATAACTTTCAAAAAATAATTAGGAAAGAATAATATACCTCTTAACACATTGATGAACAGTATGGCTATAGCGTTAATTATGGAACTTTGTAGCATGACATACCAGTTGGACATAGGATATTAAAAAAGAATGTGTCAAAATATCTATTCACATAATATGTGGTCTATTGACCACACAGCAACCATAACAATCAGAGCCATACTGATATATATTATATCCAGTTTTAGAGCCTAAATGTGACAGAACTGCTTTAGCCATAAGAAATAAATGTATGAACAATTGTAGTGCCATTTATAACAAAAAAATAATGCTGGTCTACTATCCAGCAGAGGTTAATTGAATACTAGAAGTTGGGCAATTGACTTGATAATATTATACATTAAGTTGTGCTCACCTTGATTTTTCAAGACAATGCCTGTGAGTTTTAACATTGAAATGTTTTTTCCTTTTTGCGTTTGCATTTGTACTTTGAGTAAATCTAGCGGATGCGTTACACATGCTGCTGCGGCTGATGCTAATCCTCCGAAATACCACTGCGAAACCCTAACTTCCTTTCCTTTACTCATGGTACTGAAATATTGTCACGAATTAAATCGATATTTAATCATTTATTAGCAACGGTTTAGAAGATTGTAATGTAGTCTTAAAACAAATTATTTATAACGTATTGTGTTCATGATTTGTAAATAATATATTTTTTGTTAAACAATTACTGCAACATGATGTCCTTATTACGACAATAAGTGAGTTTGTAGTTAGTAAAATAATTTTTTATCTAAATAATCCTCTGCTAAACGATTAAGTACATATGCCTAAAGTGAAATTGTCAATGTCATTATAAACGTCATTTTAAAATTGAGACACTTTAGTTTGTTAAAGGGGATTAATGTGATCAAATAATTTTTTACACGGATTAATTTGAAAATATCTAATAAAGAATTTTTTTTTATATTTTAACTAATTTTATGAGATGATTTAGTTACTCAGTAATGAATGTCTCTCTTATAAAAACAATAAACGAAATAAAATAATATTTCTAGAATATGTTTTGGTTTTTGGTCTCATAAAACAAATAGTAATAAAAGTAAAGGAAATTTTAAAATATTTAATACAAATATGAAATGGTTATAGTTATGTAATAAATTAAATGAATTGACATTGCTAACAGTTGAATGAAGAAACATGAAATGACAGAAGTTGGATACAAAAATAAGAAAACTAACCTTGAAATTACCAAATGTACATTTGTTTTTGCTTGAAATTTAACTATTTCTTACAAACGGAAATATTATTGAGTGCAAAATAGTAAGAAATTAATTCGCGAAATATAAGGTACTCACCCTTTCATTAAATAAATCGATCTTGTTAATTGGTAATTATCGTAAACACGGAATTTTTTACATTAAAGTAGTCCTAGATATGCCGCTATGAATTTCTAACTGACGGTCAGGGGCAGAGTTATGTAATATTAGACCGGTGATATTACTTTGCAAGTACGAGGGGCACTGAGGACGCGAACACGAATTCTCTTTCCAGTGTGTGCAAACTACAAATACTCTAAAATCAGTTCGCTTAACCTACAACTGCTTATCGCGTTTTATGTCAAATAAACATTTGTTTCGTGTGCATTCTAATAACATTTTTATATATATTTTTTAAAGTAATAACACTTATTTTTATGTTTTAGAATGGCATCAGATATAGTTACTGCTTTGGAGTTGGATAAAAAGAGTTTGTCAAGTAAAACTTTGGTTATTAAGGAAATGAATGGTTGTGATAGCTCTTTTATAGCAAGTTGTGTTTTTGGACATTTTATTAGAGTAAAAAGCCCAGTTCTCATAATTTCTAGCCATAATTCCATTAAACACTATCACAATGTGGGCCTAAAAATGAATTATAACCTTAACAGGAGTATTGAGAGTGGTTTAATTGATGTTTATGACATTGGCAAAGAATATGTCAATAAAGTACTGAGTAACGAAGGTTTACCAATAGAAACTATATATCAGAATATAAAAGAGAAAATTGATGTTATGCAAATAAAAAATAATGTTGTAAATGTTGTGTTTGATGGAGTATCTCATTTGTTGGATATGCAATATAACTTAAGAGAAGTAAATTTTATATGCACAAATATTATCAATTTGGTAAGAAGCTACAGCAGCTCAGTACTAATATTCCATTGCAATGTAGCTCAAGAGCATGATGTTTCTTGTGTCTTAGCAAATCTTCTATCCCATAAAGCACATACAATATTAGAAGTGGAGAACCTGGCCTCTGGTTTGAGTAATGATGTTTCAGGACACTTGACACTGCAATATCCAGGTAGAAAATTCGAAGATGATCACATGTTCTCAATGGACTCAAAAGCTACTCAATATCTTTTTAAGTTATTTGACCGAGGAGTAAAGTTACTGGCACCAGGAACAGTGTAACCTTAAAATGAATATAATTGAAAAATTTTTTTTTTTTTTTCTTAAATAAATATATTATAGAAATTGTAAAAATTGTTATAGAATTTACATTACATTAAGAGATTACATGATTCAGGTGGAATTTCTTTCCATCTTTTATAGTTTACATTTAATATAAATGTATATGTAATTTTCTTATTTTTCCTATCATTATAAATGTAGCTTTATCTATGTAATAAGAAAAAAATATTTTTATAATTAATAAATATTATAATTTAAATTGTGTTGAAAGACCACTATAATTATCCTATTTTAAATAAATGTAGCAAATATTAACTGATATAAATATTTTTTATAAAATAGTTTATACTTAATTTTCTGAGTAACTTAAAATCATATTCAAAAATATTTCATTTTAGAGAATTGTACAAATAGTATATCCAAAGAGAAGTAAGTAAGAATATTTTGAGGATAGAAGTAAGAATATGTACTTAGCTTTTACAGACATGTAATTTGGGGTTTGTAACATATTAGCAACAATCTTTGGTTACATTAAATCCTGTCTATGCTTGTATATTTCTGTTATCGCCGTTAGATGAACCTGAATACACAACAAAAGCTTGAGACATGAACAAATTATTTCGGAAATTGTAATAAGCAAAACTACTTTCATGATTTATCACAATGGACATCAATAAATCAAAAATTTTAATATTATAAAAATATGTATGATTTAATTTTCCTAGTGAGGCACATCCGTTAATTATATAAAACGTTTCTGTGTCACGGTATCGTGAACCAATTTGACACAATATTTACATAGGGTTTCTTTTAAATACAATTTCCGTAATTATGAATTTACAATGCAACATAATTCACGGACTCGTATTTTTTGCTTTGGTGTTATCAGCAAACGTAGTTAGTACTCAGCTCGGCAGTCCTACATAATGTTAATTTTCTTAATAATCCATATTCTTTCATTTACTGACTTTTAAAAGGTCCAAATTGTTATGACTGTTATTTTTGTAATAAAGAAATCCGTAATATTAGTTGGTGCACACACACGTCAGTCTGTTCCGTATCCATGGAGGTTAAAATTAAATTAAAACCTGTTTGAATCCTGTCCCCTTAAAACAAATATTCCTTCTTTACTTTTTATTTGACACTTTGAAATGTATTTTATATTTGTATTTTATATTACTTTTTCTTAATTATTACACAAGGTATTAAAATATAATAAAGTAAATTTATAAAAGTTGGGTCAAAAAAAAAAAACAATAAACAAAATAAGTCCACATTTGGAGCCTACTACATTAGGAAACCAAAATCTATCAGCCGAAGCGGGGTTATACAAAAACTTGTAAACATTTTTTTGGTCGTTTCGGACGTATTGTGGACAAGAGATAACATTGTAGGGTAAACGGTGCAACGGTTTATCGATATGAAAGCTTAAAAATGAAGTGTTACTACAATAGATTATGATACTACAAATAATTGGCTTCATCGGATGAAATTGTGTGAAATGTATTTCACTATTGCAGCTATTAGTCTACGAATAGCTGTGAAACATTAATTAGAAGAGTTAATAGTTTGATCCTGTAAAAGTAAAATGTGCTATAAAAGTTACTATTTTTGTTGGAAAACGTTACCATCCAATCCATCCAAATCATACATAAAAGCAAAGCGTAATAAAAACCTTAAATATTTGATTTAACGTGTTACTTAGCGTTATCTTAATTATACAATTTAAAGGACTCTGTTATATAGTATATACAAACGGTTTCTAGATTATTCTGATTCATAATTATTAAAATAGAAGAATCCGCTGAGAGAAGTTCATTTTCCTGGCGGTGAGCAACACGTTAGGCTATAACGAAATGTGTAATTTACCATCACATGTTCGATTTGCTCGAATCGTCATGAAATTTCATAAAACAAAAACTGCAACATACTAGCTCCAAGCGTGTGTACCTTTACCCTAACGGAGGTTTACAACGCAGAAGCATAATATTCACCTACGGGAGTGGCTCTATGCCCACGATTGTGATTAAAAAAACCACATTGTCGGAAAAAATATCGAAAGTTTGTAAACCCATTAACAGATAAGGGTAGATCCATTAGACTGTGGAGATAAACAGAGCCATTATTGGACGTTTGGAAACCGGAATTAGTTATACGTAACATGGTGGCGTTTTACACTGTAAGAAATTACCACTTTTATAGTTATTGACTCAACTTGCATGAAAGGCGGAACGGGGTTTCACTTTTTTTTTTTAACTTGTTTCAAAGTTAGATGTGATTCAAATTTTTTTTGTTCATATATTTATTTTTCTTATTCTAATCCTGTATCACATTAGATATTCAAGTAAAAGAAATTCGTGACCAATAATATGTGAATTTTTTGCATTTTTAAAACCTGTGCAAAGGTTTTTGGAAGAGAAAAAAATACCAATTACTTTTTCTTGATGTGGCATTGGAAAATATGGAACATTCATCTAGACTTTGTTAATATTATAAAATGGTTCTTCAAGAACTTGAAAAATTATCCGAAATCAAAATTAATTTACTGGAAAAAAGGGTAAATAAGTCAATAAGGGTAATATTTATTGGGAGCTGTACTCAGCAGTTTGAAATTAATCTGTATATGTGTAGTGTCTTACAAATCAGACAATATTTAAACATTTCAAGTCTTCATGGTTTGTCATGAACCAAATTTATTGATTTATGGCGTTTAAATTGATTTTTAATTCCTGACGTAAACTTAAGTCAGTTTTCTATTATAACTTCTAGAGCAAAGTTTCATCAATAACAAAGTGTGTTTTTGTATAAATTTACATTAAAGTCTATGCTACATATTTTGTTTTGCTGTTCTTATATGCACATGCAAATTTAAAAACTCAAATTAAATTAACCAATAAGTTATGAGGTTAGATATAAGCGAATTAAATTTGTGTCTTGGTAATATGAAATATTTGCGCTGCAAGCAACAAACATATCACACATTTACAAGTCAATATCAATCGGTAAAATATCAGCAAGAATTTATCCCGCACTAGAGAATTCATCTGACCTTTAAATGTCCTTGAAGGTGAAGATACATTGCTCGATGAAGAAGAAAAACAAAAGAATAATTTAATTTAAAGCCTGCCAGCACCGTACTGCGCAAATTCTCCGTACTATCAATTTTATAACAGCCCGTGAATTCGAAACCAGTTTCAACCGGTCTCAAAACAAAGGAATCCGCGCGCAGATAAACTGAATCTAGGTTGATTGAACGACAGTTAAGTGTTATCCCACGATCTAGGGCTTTAGGGCTAGCTCGTTTTAGATCTAACTTCTATTTTGGTTATACAGTCGGCCATTTTGTGTCCTTTGGAGACATTTCGATTCGCTCGAGGGCATTTTGAGTTATTTACGGTCGTCGACGATTGTATCGTATTGTTAGATCTCTTTTACGCTGTAGTCTTGATTATATCTGCTTGATGCGATTTGACCGCAGAGATTATCTTTACGAAAGGTTCGAATTTGTTTGATTTCTTCTTACTAATTCATACCCAAATTTAGTAAATATTATCTTTTTTTATTTTTAACTTTGCAGGATAATCAGTAATGAACTTTTCGTTCGAAATATTATTTTTATATCAAAATCTCATAGATCTATTGTTAAGCTGTTAGAAAGGTACAATAAATAAAGAAGAAAACCAAACTTTAAAAAGAAAAAAAAAACAGATAATAAGTAGAAAATGACATAAACTAAATTTATTAATCTTGATCTAGTCAAAAACATAAGAGACTATTAATTTTCTGCCATAGATAGCCATAAATACTTTACCATAGCTTATATATAAGGACTTTCAACAAAACAGTTTTTTAAAAACAAAATATTAACCTCCTTTTATATCATGTAGGGAGTTAATTGTAATTGTGGTAGCTTCCTCGCGAACTGAGATGTAAAAAAATGACGATTCATAAGTGCTTGGTCTATTTGAATACATATATTTTTATTTGATTTGATTTGATAATTTCCGACATTGGCATTGTATTGACAATAGATCTATACTGGACAGTCCGCTGACAGGCGCTCACAACTGCAATCCTGTGATCTTTTACGGGGCTTGATCACGAAATTGCTCGTAATTGTCCAAGTGGAACCGACCTATCCTATTGTAGCTTACGATGTTTACACAGCTGAGCCCTTTGTATCGGGTGGATTAGTTGTTTTTCACCTCTTTTTTTCTCTTCACAATCCGCGTGGGAGTGGTCGGATTGACACCGTGAAACCTCTTCAATTTGTTTACGAATAGGTTCGAATTGAATTTATATCACTCATATTATTCAGTGAAACCATCACGTTGACTATTATATCAGTAGCTTATATTAAGTTCAATATAATATTTGTATTGTTTTGTTTTTCTTGGCAGACACGTTTTGTATTCATTTTATATACCTATGTATAT
>DWHQ01000933.1:0-11991 GCA_018247955.1 Eurytides marcellus marcellus | reverse complement strand
TTTTGCCCAACCCATTGCTTGGGCTTGTTCATTGAGCCATCCTTCAGCCTATAAAAATGAAAAATAAAATTTTATTTATAGTTAAAGAATATTGCACTCAACTTTAATTTGAAATCTCAACGTTTATAGTATAAAGTGTATCCCATGTCTAAGAAGACTGTATGTTATATACTAAGGTGTAAAAAATCCTGTTCTCATTGTCAATTTGGATTACTCAAAATGACACTAAGTTCTAGATTAAATAGTATTTCTATTTCCATTTTAAATTTCAAATGCTTCCCATACTTTATAGAGTCCATGCTAAGTGTTCAGATTGAAATAATTCACTTCCTAATGGCATTGTTAACCTGAATTACCTTCAGATCTTTTATTTACTTATTTTTGTCCAATTATTGCAGCATGAACTAATAGCATCATGACGTTTGGTATGCTTAGATTTAATTTTATTAATTAAAGGCTCAAACAGTATCCAACCATCACCCGTAATACAATATAGCTTTTGTATATACTACTATATTCGGCAATAACCTTAACAGCCATTTCTTAAGTGCGAAAATCAAGCTTTTTAGCTCAAAATGGCTCACTGCATTACCTAGTATTTTAAAATAATTTGAAATAAACTGAATTATGTGTTCTTTTTGCTCTATGAAAATTTTAATTTTTTTCTATGATCATATAGATTTCAAACTTGAGGGAATGCTGATTTTCATTCAACAGATAATTTTCACTACACTATTCAGTGCAACTTTATAGAATTGTATAATATAATTTAAGTTATATTGTATAACTGATTTAGTTCGGTTTTGGCAGTTATCAAATACCTTGTCAGCATCATTATTATGCATCTCCAGTGCCTTTTTGCAATTGGCTATAGTGTATCCTGTTTTCTTTCTCAATTTAGCCAAGAGGGATGACTCTGCCGCCCGACACACTGGACCTGTGTGAAAGCTCCTCACCAACTGGAATATCATCTGAAATTATTATAATGTTATAACATTATATTAATTTCAAGTTACACATTGAGAAATAAAGAATTTTTACAGATATCATCTAATAAAACATAACCAAACTCACACAAAGCTTAATATAATCACTTGATTACTAAAACCATATTTGATATGAACTGGTTTGAATTCAATGGATTTAAACTGCACTAGAGGATCAACTCAGTATGATGTCATATCTTAAACCTATTACATCTTTCCAAGGTCAGTCCCACCTTGTTTACAGAATAGTATTTAGTCAGTAGCTAACTTTATTGATGAATTCATGCATAAAGCTTACATCTAACACACAATTCACACAGTTACCTTAGAATAAGATTTAATTTTTTGTTTCATCTGGAATTGATAAAATTTTGAATCAATAAAATATTCTATAATTCTTGATAGAATACAAAACAGTTTTTATTATAACACAATGACTAGTTATGAATTAAAAGTAAAAACGTTTTTTGGTTGCTAACCTAATGTCTATATTGCCATGGAAATCAATAAACAAATAGTTGCTACACTACTCAGTGTGTTATAAATCTCTTTATTCTTGTAATATTAAGTAACAGTTGTTATATGAGTAAAGAATTAAAAATAAGTCGTTTGAATTAATGTCTTGCGGAAAAATATAATTCTATCTATAATACCTTTAGTGGGTAACAATCAGGTAAGGCTCTGTTTATAAATAATTTTATTTATGTAATTTTTCTTCATAAAACCCACTTAGATATTTGTATGTACTGAGATTTGATACTTATAGAAAATGTAGAAGGAAATTTAACCTTTCCTTTAAAAATCTGACATATTCGAAGTGTCAAAATCGACGTTTAGTTTTTCCATAAAATTGCACAAAATTCATTTAAACCAAGAAAACTTAAAACCATTAATTATGAAATATACATATTTAAAAATGGTATATTTATTAAAGTACATTATTACGATACACACCATTGATGCTTGTCTCATTATGGTGTGATCCATCCCCAGGCCGAACTCTGCAATGTTCATTCATTAATGAAAATTGGTAAATTTTCACCTGTTTATACATATAATTTACTGTTTTAGAGTTTCTTTTAAAATTCGTATGTAATTTATAGTACTAATTTATCCTTTTTCAGAAAAATGCAAACGAGGAAACCAAAAAGAACTAAAGAACATCCAAAACCCTCATCTTCCGATGTTAAGTTACCTAAAATCCCTAAAATAGAAATGCCTGAAGATTTCAAAATAAGGACACGGCCGCTTTTCTCATTACCCCAAGAAATATTGAAGTTACCTCCTCCACCAACAAAAACGACTAAACTGCGGGCAAATAAAACCGTATCTCGAAAAAGATCTAGTGGTAACTTGCAGTATTTTTATTTAATCGTTTTCCCTAAATGTGAAGTCAATCATAGACTTCATAGGGCAATAACAGTAAAAATATAATAAAGCATTAAGATACATTATGTTAAAATGTATTAAGTTATACATATACATATGTATGTGTATATTCATTATGTTACAGCATTTAGTTCGATATAATTAATACCAAATTCAATCCCGTTCTGCATCTTTACTTTTACCGAAGATATGACTAAGCCCATTTAACGGATATAAATAAGATCAGTTTTAGTAGATATGATGTTGACCAGATGTGAGACTTTAGGCTGAATTGAAGGCTATATTTAGATTTAATAAATGAAAGATTAATATGATCTTTAACACTTTTGGTAATAAGTATAGTGCATTTTATTTACCATAATACATTATTAATTCTTGTAATATCTAATGACTCAACTTTATTACGTAAAAACATGTTTTGTTTTTTCACCATAAAATTGTAAAATCTTTTATAAACTATATATATCAAAATTTGAAATTGAATTCTAATACAAGTTTGGAAAGAAAATTTACGAATAAGAGAAACGCATAAAATGTAGTTTTTAGTCAATAAGTATAAAAAGACGATACATTTATATTTGTTTATTCAAATGACACAAATCTGGTATATTCACTCGAATTAAAAATTAAAATAGTTGAAGTAAATATTCGCATTAATGGTTTATAAAACATGTTACATTGGAACTTTTCCTTTTTTAGTCATGAAAAGTTTCACAGCAATGAGAAAGGCACGAGAAGAATTCCGGGCGAAATTGATGAAGCTCATTTGTCAGTCCGCCCCCGGGGAGGATATGGATTCAATTCCTTCTGGGGATGAGAAGAATATGCTGCGCTATTACTATTACATACGTTATGGAATTGATACAATCCATGTTGCGCCTTTGGATAATAAGATAATATTACGGTGAGGAAATTCCTTAACAAATAATAGTTAAATATTCTTATAATATATTTCACGTTAAAATTATTATTATTATCTAGTATAAGCTTGTACGTATATGTTTTTATCCGTATATACCATGATTTTTTGTGTTATTTATGAAATCTCTACAATCTCGACACGAGGAAAATTTGTGTTTATATATTTTTAAACGATTTCAAGAAGCTTAAGCCGCTCCGCGATATTTTTACCAATTTTCATGTAATTTGATGGCACTTTTTTATTGCTAGGGATTGGGCACCCTTGCAATATATAATAAATAAAAACTTTGGTTATTATTAGATCTTGAACTTCGAACATACACCAAGGAACTCCCTAAAATCTTCTGCTCTTTTTTCTTCTCCTTACCTCTGAATTTCTCAGAAAGATCAGAATGAAATTACTAAATAGCAAAATCCCAATGGTTACTAAAATTCATCTCGTGTTCATACATGATTCATGTAACCCCTAGCGCTATTGAAAAAAATGGTTCAATACGACTTCATCATCTTTATTTAAAAAAATATTGATTATAAATTTATGAAAAGCTTTTTCCGCAGCGTACATGGTCTAATTCCTTTGAAGCTCAAAAAGTGGAAAGACACTTTCTTTACTTGCACCGATGAAATGCGAGAAGATTTCATGATGAGCATGAAGAAAGCAATCGTTGATTTTGTCTTAAAAGATCCTAACACGGTAAGCATGCGATAGAGAAATTAATTCTAGATTAGATGTAAACTAACATTTTAAACAACTGATTATATATCACTCTTTTGTTTTATATTTTTTAACAAATATGAAGCTATATTTATTCAACCTTTTATAAGTGGTAAGACTCTTCTCTAGATACCGCCAAGTGGTACCACTGCATTGCACGTCTGTGTTTTGGTTTGAAGGGCGATGTTGTCAGCGTACAACTGGACACAGATATAACATCTTATATATTTAGGTGAAGAGCGTAGCGCAGTACCAAGTAGGTGATAGCTTCTAGGAAAAAAATGTAAAAATGACGATTTAAATAGCCTATTTTATTAAATATATTTAGATTTGATTTAATACATGGTAAGTGCTTTATGGGCATACGTGTCACTTACCACCAGGCGCGTAACTTGCTTGTCGTTTCGGCACTTAATCTCTTAAATTTTTTATTATTAATTTTTCACGTTTTCAAGAAAGTTACTTATTTACCTTTGCCTTACCATCTTTAACGAACGCTCATCCGTGAAAGTACCACTGACTTCACAGAAGACCGGTGTAATGTAAAGTTATTCCTATTATAGTATTTCATCCGGTAAGCGAAGGTATGGTTTTTTATGGAGTAGGCTGACAAACAAGCAAGCGGCTCGCCTGATGGTAAGCGATTACCGCCGTCCATGGACATTTGCAACATTACGGAAGTTACGAATGCGTTGCCAGCCTTTAAGAGGGATACTAAATTACCGGTGTTGTAACTGTCCATGGGTGGTGATCATGAAGTTTTTGGTGACATACTAGGCTTTGTCCTCATGTCTTTCTATTTCTTATTACATTTTTAATTAATTTTACTGCGTTAGAAAGTAGCCTGAGTGCTTTTCGTTCTTATTACTACACTGTGTTCTGTAACGCAGAATTAAAGAACAAGCCAACAAACACACTTTAAGATTATAAAATAAGTAAAAGTTTGTCGATTTGAGTTAGTCGTATTAGCTCGACTAACTTGCTCATACATAGCATAGTGACTTTAAGTGTTATGAACGACAAGAAATAAAAAACCGCTCTCTAATAAAAATATAGCTCTAAGCTGGGATATATCCTTACCAGAGATAAAAGATGGTATATCTCTTTTTCCAGTAATTTTTAGTAACATTAAAATTTAAACTAGAATATAGTAATGAATACATATTTTATTAGAATAACTGACAATGTTTTGATACTTCTTTAGGATCCACGTGCTCTGTCGCTAAGTTAAGAAAATAAACCAGAAGAATGTATCGTAGTTTAAGAGATATAATACAACGTCCTACACCTTCAGCCTAGGCATTTATTCTTTTTGTTCCCAAAGATGGAATTTTGTGAACTGTCTACTATTTTCCTTTTATATTTTATTTGTTTTAAAGGAAGAATCGCTCGAGGAGGAGGATACTGCACTGAAACAAGAATTGGCTTTTATAAAAGATGACGCCTGGAGGAACAGATATGTGTTGGCCAGAAAATGTATGACGAGAAATCTGCACAGTGTCAATCCGTGCATTGCACAAGTCTTGCAAATATGGTGGAGACAGTTTAAGTAAGTGTTATTAAGTAGAGGACACCTTAACATGGCGTTTAGCTAAGGAAAACCGAATAAAGTATTATGTATGACTTCAACCCTATTTATCAATTATATTTATTTAGTTTTGCCGTAACATGGTAACGGTAAACCGGCTGAACTAAATATCCAATTTATTGACACCAGTATTTAGTCATCGATCTGCGAGATTAATTTTATGGTAATATTTCAGTGAGCTTCGCTTAATCAGTATGAAGGACATAGAGATGACGCACGAGGCGTATGAATTGCAGGACTTCAATTTCGTATGTAAGAGGCATATTGATGCGGCCGGCAATGTTCTCACGCTTCAATGGGTGCCGACAATACAGGCTGTGTTCCTCCAGGTGTGACGCACTACTCAATTGTAGTTTTGGTCCTTGAAACTAGTATTGTCTGAAAGTACCATTATATGCAAATTGATTTTCTATGTTGAACTAATACTACAGTTTCATACACACATGTGAAAATTTTCTTAAATTATCTGTTTATTTACATTGCAATTGTAGCGTTGTATTTATGTAAGATAATTGTAATAACAAGTCGCGCAATTGACGGTTAGCGACATGCTTGCTTTTATATGCAAGTATTTCGCTTTTTAGTATTTGCCTGTATAAGCAAGCACGTCCCTATTAGCAGTACCAGCTTTTCAATCGAACTATGTAGCAATTCGAAACCCCGTGTAACCCTGCGCACACATGTCAAACAGAGATGGACATAGTTTATGCCTATTTCCAGTAATTAAGCTAAAAGTATTAGTCGTCAAACTGCAAGACTTCTATGTTACTGCTTGGCTAGATAACTGGCAATAGTGTTTTGCAAAGTTTACTTGATATTTTTCCAAGCGAACTTTGCAAAGGAGTCCAATCAAAAAACATTTATAGCAGAAAATAACTGCGGTGGAGTTGAGTAACTATGTTAGATACCTCTATGTATATACATTACGTATGTATCGTACCAATATTATACTCGTTATGCTTTTCGATACTCTATCGCTGAATATTATTTATTTTAGTTTATTAAAAGATTGGTCAAGGATCTCGTCGTGGCTTAGATCTTCGAATATGTTTGAGAAATACCTGTGTTAAATTTATTTGTTATAAAATCCTTTCTAGGGAAGTAAAAAGAAGCAAATACCGGATCCAAAGCAAGCGATCAAGATGAAACGTTTTTATAATTGCCTCGCCTGTATCATGACGTATAATTTGCAAACATTGTGTCTGAAATCTATGAAGGAATATACGGATTACATCATGGACGTTGGGGTAAAGTGAAGTAAATATATCGTTGTTTTTTTTTTTAATTTTCCTGAATTTCGCAATGTAAAAGTATATTTCAGGGTATGAACCAAGGTTTTGTAATTAATTTAACGTTTCAAAATGACTCCATTGAATTCGAGCCGACGTTTAAAAGTTTTGGTGACCAACTATGTCTGTTATATGACTTTTTGATCGACGCATGTAGACAGACCCCGCGTTTGGAAACTATGCTCTATCAGGACTTTGATGTTACCACGCGTACGACACTTAAGGTAACCAACATTGTTATTATTTTTTAAAGTTCTTGAAGCTGAACGACTGAAGAAATTATTTTTGAAACTATTTTTTATTTATTTAATGAAATCATCGTTTACAAATTACTACACTTGTACCGTACGCGACCGTACCGTTTCGATGATAGGCCGTCTTTTAGAGGGATTTATCAAGGAACATATCTCATGAAAACTAATGTGAAATAAAATATACAAACTTAGCATTTCATCAAAAAAAATAGTTTATCAGCTCTTATGAAACTTATTATAAGATGAATCACCAAAGATAAAAAATTGTATAGTTTTAGTAAAGTAATGAAACGAACAAGTCCTGCATTTGATGACCAGTGACATGCTTGCCCATAATATCACTGTGCCATACAGAACATTATTGGCCTAGCACTGCGCTCCTTATCTAGATTTTTAAGATGTTATATATCTATGTCCTGTTATCACGCCGGAAATATTACCCTTCGAACTGGAACATGCACGTTATTGTTATATTAATAACGTGGAATGCAAAAGCATAGGCCACTTATGTTGGTGCTACTCTTTGTTACTGCGTTGAGTCCTTACTTGGATTATATTTAAAAGTTTATACTAATTTCAGCCTATCATTGACGAAGAATTGATCGAGGGCTACAAGAAAAGTATTTTCGGTTTAATTAATGAGCAGAGAATTGGTCCGGAGTTGCGAGTGCAGGACTTTGACGACTATATTTGCTTACTTAATGGAGAGGTAAGTAAATTTTCGCAGTGATCTATTTTTTTTTTTTTAATTCGAATAAGTTCTTTTATCATTAGTTATTTTAGTTTAAATTTTACGTAATATTCGTTGAAATTTAGAAAAAATACTTTCATAATCTATAAACGTGTAAGTATATTGGTTCATTAAATTATTGACCTTTACACGGACTTACCTTTGCAATAAAAAGCAAAAAATTTAAGCTATGTATATTGGAGTTGTTATTCCTATAAACTATTATATGAACTGTTCTTGAGCATTCGTCAAAACATAAAATATAATAAGTTATAAAGTTAGAGTAGAGAAAATAAAAAAAAATTAAAAACTTTATTCGTTTGTTTTAAAATTGTTTCTTTCAGTCTCTTTCGCAAGTGGAAGATTTTATCAATTCAGTCCCGGAAAAGACTTTTGAAGAATTTTGTGAGGAGTCGGTCAAATATGTCGAGTTGGCACGACTTATACCATCAACTCTTGAAGGGACAATAATAATAGGAATGTTCAGGATGCAGAGAAACGATCTGATAAACGCATTGCGCAGTGCTGCCACGAGACTCGCAAACACGCTCTTGAGAAAAATGACCGAAGACTATCAGAATATGGTCAAAACGTATGTTTTAATAATATCTGTATGAATAAATGAAATATACAATAATATTAATCAACAAAAGTCTTTCATCCATTGTTGTGAAATTTTCGCAAAACGTTGCATTTATCCGTACCAACTAGTATCTACCAAGTATATTTTTACATAGTTTCGGGGACTACATCAATCAGATTGATTAAAATTTTCCAATCAATCTGAATACCACACCGACGCGCGGCCATATATACTGGTACTGATGGCTTGGTTTGGAAAAGCTTGCCTGATTGTAACATTCTAACGATGTTTTTGGTTTATGCGGAGTATCCGCAATTATCTATAACTTTTAATTTATAATTAAGACTATATTCGTTTATTTTTCATAAAAGAAGTGTCATATGATTAGCCTTAACTTAAGTGAACTATTTTAGGTGAAATTGAAAATATATACTTAGACGTACGTTGCCAGCTATTAGAACAAGTTGTAATATACTCATTTTAATTTAATTTAAGGCTAGATTGTACTAATATAATTTATCTGTTATATTATAATAATAATCAACGAAAAGGATCTTCGATGAGTATGCAGCCATAGCGAACACTTTGCTGACACCGCCAGCCGACACGGCCGCTTTGATGGACCTCATCGCCTACTGTAAAAAGGTTGAGGAGACGACCCTCGACGAAATGGAGGAAAAATTGCGCTACGTGATGCAATATATAACCTTCCTCGGAGATTACACTAGCTTTACTCCACTCGAGATGAAGGCGAACAATCAAACGTTTCATTGGTAATTGTGTATAGTAATACTATATTTTACGACGCCTTCTTTATGATAAAGTTGATAATAAAAAATCTAACGCGATTGATACAGCGTTATAATACTTTATTTTTGCTAAACGGTGTTCTACAGCCGGCATTAGTCCAGTTGTTTTGAGTCCGGAGGAACGCCATTGCTTGGGCATTCTCTCGACCGGCTAAACGCGACCAGCCTTATGTTTGACCCCACCCCACCCAATTTTCCATCACAGCGATGGGTAGGACAGGTATTTGCACTACCCTCGATCCCTACAGTAGTGTAGTACTTTTGCCATTGCCATTCTTGATACCAATGCCGTCTCCTGCAGTGGATGATTGGCAGCAGAGTATAAGTAATAAGTGTTGCACACGTTAATGATTTCGTCTATTTCCCTGATTAATAGTGTTTATTATCACTATTAATTGAAGTTCGTTTATGATGAACGCTGATACCCGATTGAATCCGTAGAATAGTTTAATGCTATCATTGGACTCAGTATTTAATAATAAGATAAAGCCTCTAAGGAACATTATAGCGGTATTTTTGTGTTCTCTTTATTCAGGTATGCACGAATGCCAGGGGTTATTGAAGAATGCAAATCAATTTGCGACCAAAAGAAAATCGAGTATCAGGACCTATTGAAGGTAGTTTAAGAAATCGGTATAACGTATTTTTTTTTAAATATTTAAATAAAAACGCTGCCCGTATTGTAAGATAGAACTATCTTGTGTTATAAGGGCGTTTTAAATTCATACATTTTACGGACAAACGCCTAGATCCGAAACAATTATTTGTATTTCGTACAAATATCTTCTCCCAGGTGAAAATCGATCCCACGACCTGACGCCAATGGCAATAGCTTGGTAGAAGGTGCTTTTTCCTGAAGTTATATTTAATTATTTTGCAGGTTCGAATTGCCAAGTTTATCGAAGATCTGGACATGTATGAGTTGCAGTGTAACGAGCTCCAATATTGGGGTGACATTAACGAATTGTCCAAATATGTCACCCGTGCTCGTCATCTCGATGAAAAGTAATTTGTTTCGTCTAAAAAAGAATAAAATAATAGACGTTGGAATGAAATAAATAAACAAAAATATTAGAGAAAGAGAAGAAAATTTTGTATTTTTTTTTACTTCGAGTTAGCTACATTAATATTATTGGATGACAGTAGTATACAATTCAAATACTGTGTGGAACTATGTTTTTAGAGGAGTGTTAATTTACCATCAAGTGCACGAATCGCTCATCGCCTCATTTTATTTCCTTAAAAAACATTTAATCAAAAGTTTTTAGTTATTTACTCCTGAAAATTATACATTTATTTTATAAAATTAAAACACGCTTTTTTAATGCAGGTTATCTAACGCTTTAGTAAAGATTGATCAATTTAACGAAGAGGAGACTTCTTTTGGATGGGAGCTGTCCCAATACCCTAAAAGAAAAAATGTATACGATCGGCTTGTACCTTTTAAGAAGCTATATGACGCCGGCTACGATTTCCTGGAAAAGTATAACAATTGGATGAAATCTAGAGTGCGTATAAATATGAATAAATTATAACGACTATTAATTATGTAATAAATAAAATTTTAAAATAACGTTTATAAATAATAATTACAAACTAGTAACTCTCTATATTTTTGATTAAAAAGTTAATTAATTTATTTTTAATTAGGTGGGTAGTTTCGATCCCGAGGACATCGAAGGTGATGTTAGTTATTATTACAAAAATGTGTACAAATTGGAAAAGTCGTTTCAAGATGTCCCTGATACCCATCGACTTGCCACTTCAATCCGGTGATTTAAAGTTTTCTTTATATTCTGTATTAATATTTATTTAGAACATTAAATCAAAATACCAAAAATTGATCGTTATAGGGAGAAAATGGACGAGTTCAAAACGCACATGCCTATTATTCAAACATTAGGTAATCCCGGCATGAAGCTGCGCCATTGGGAGAAGGTTTCCGAGATTGTCGGTTTCCCAATAGTTGTGGATGAAGAACTATCATTAGAAAAAGTAATCGATTTTAATTTGGACGATTATATTGAAAAGTTTGAGAGCATATCGGAGGCTGCAACTAAAGAAAATAACCTAGAGAAAGCTTTAGATAAGATGATGAAGGAATGGGCGGACCTTAAATTTGATATATTGTCGTATAAGTTAGTACTTTTCATTATTTCAACTACCTATATTTTTTGTGTAAGATCGTAGTCGTTGCATTAATTTGAAAGTTTGTCAGTTAAGTTTTAAAATATTTTCCTTATTCTTTTGTACATGTGTCGTTTAAATTTCAGAGATACTGGAACGTATATATTGTCGAGCGTTGATGAAATACAATTGCTTTTGGACGACCACATCGTTAAAACGCAAACGATGAAGAATTCACCTTATATAAAACCGTTTGAGGATGTGATCCAGTAAGTACTACTAACATTTTATTAATGTTAAAAAAAAGGCTATACTTAAAAGAAGTAAATACTTTAAAAATGTTATTTAATATTTTCACGTGTGATACGAGTGCACATATTTTTTTCCTATTCTTCAGTTTTTAATTTAGGTTTAATAATTACCTAGTCTAATCATAGGGTCTGTCACATGTTTATTGTGAAATAATTGACACAAGTTTGTTTTTACACTCACTATTTATATTGTTATGCTAACTATGCTTATTCAAAACGACCTCCGTGATTTGAAACACAAACCTTCAACTTGCGGGGCCAGTCGTCTATAGCAGGACGAACTTAGTCC
>DWHQ01000932.1:0-12002 GCA_018247955.1 Eurytides marcellus marcellus | reverse complement strand
CGTATATGGGATAACTATGACATTGTTTTAAGGCTTAACATAATATTACTTGTTTTAAAAGAGCAACTGTTGAGCTTCTCGTCGGCTCCTCTCAACAGAATTGTTTTCCGAACCGGTAGTAGCTTTCTCACGAATCAAATGTGCTTGTAAAGGACTATCTGAATATATATTTTGATTTGATTTGATAAGAGATGTTTTTGTATTGTCTGCAAAATATTTGGTAGAACCATTTGAGCTTTTACTTTCAAAGTTGACGACGAATTCAATGTTGGCGTTTTGGAGCCGAACAATAATTACACGTTTAATATTCAATATTACACCTGTAATAACACTGACGATTAGATGGAGTACGTCTGCGAACATTGCCAATATTCCGCGTATCAGCTCTAGTCGGTCGCTGCGCAAACATCAGATATCTTTGTTTGTTTGTTCGCCGCTCGATGTTCTAATATCGGATGAATTTGCCAATCGGCAACTTGATAAATGGGATTTTGCAATCACGGTCCCCGTATACACATGTTTGCGAACAGATGCCCCAATTTCCCGTGAGTGCTTAGCTTATGTCTTATTTAAGAATTTAGAGACTGGATGAATGTAAAAATCTTAGGTGAAAAATAGAAAATTGCACATATCCCCTATAGTGGCTCGTTGGTGAGACAGCTCCTTTTTACAAATCGTCACAAGCCGTTTACAAATACTTACACACATACTTATACTTCGTCACTATAGTCACCATTAGGTAAATTGAATATTACAAATGTTTAAAGTGGTAGAATAAACTATTTTTAGGTTGGGTAAAATTGTCATTGCTTCCGAGGCCCAACATAGTCTATAAATGCCCAGTGTAAAATATAACTGTTTATTTATATGTGTATTCTCCTATTAGTGGTCTTAGTCAAGGCATATATACTCTTTTATTGATCAGTTATACATACGAAACATATCTACTGTTTTGAAGTCCTTTTTCGCTGTGATGAAAAATACATAACCTATTCAATCTTTTCCTATGATTCTTATATGGCTCTATAATCACCTAATTATGTACAAACATAGAGTCAACACCGCATCCTTTTACCCTTCCTTTTCCTCCCCTTTTACACTTCTTCATCCTTTTGGACTGGCAATATATTCCATGTTCATATGAAAATTCTTAATTCAGACGTAAAATGCCATTTCTTTTTCATGTAATAAGATCGTGATCTAGAACGTAAGTGCTTTACAGGATATCTTTTAATAGTCACCTTTCCTGGACAGTTTATCAGCTTTTAAATTATTACTGTAAATAAAAATATAATCGTCAAACATACATCCATCGTCACCAATCTTTAAAATATCCTCATTCTTGCGTAATGATACTGTTGATATTTAAATTTTAATAACAATGCTTTAGACTCGAGATTGTGCTAAGGAAAGCATCATAGACGACTGTACAAGAGTGGTAAGTATACGAAAATATACGGGATTAAAATATCTTAGGAAGCAAGCCCGTTCCGAAAATAAAGACGGCTTAAGCTGTCACCTAATATAACATGACCGCGTGAAATGCAGCTTAACCACTATCATCGGCTAGACAATACCAAAATGGCGTAAACATCTATTTCTATTTACAGTATTAATCCCAACTACAACTCGTGTTAAAATTTGTTGGACAGATCTAAAGACTAAGTCAATCGGTTTCTTTTATTTTCCATGGCAATATTATCATTATTTATGTAAAGATTATTTCGACATGAACAATAGCATTGCGTAGCATAGCTCTGTTAACGTGGCGTTAAAATATACAACTGACAGATAGTAAAATATATAATAAAAGCATTCCATGGACCAAATGTTGCTTAATCCCCGTTGACTAACTATAATATTAATTTGAGAGATAATAATATGTAGTAGTAGGATGGTATAGTAAATAAAATTTGCAGTACAAAAGGTACGTGTTTAACTATAATTGTTACAAACCTTTCTTTTGTCGGAAGAAAGTTCTCGAACAATTCAATCATCCATAAGCTCATTAGAAGACTGTGATCAGATTAACTAATATAAAAATAATTAGCACAGCCTGCAAAATGCCAGTTTAAGTTAGACTTATCTAACGGTTACATATGCATAGATCAACATAACTGATCCGCATAACAAATAAAATTAGTAGTTACAGAAGGAATTGAAGTAGCAATCAGATTTTTAGTTAGGTTTTTAACTATAATGTGTACACACCTTCATTTGTCGAAACAAAGTACTCGAACAATTCAATCATCAATAAACTTAATAGAAGACTGTGTCGCAGATTAACTGATATAAAAATAATTAGGACAGCCTCCAAAATGCCAATTTAAGTTAGACTTATCTAAGGGGTACCTAAACATGTATGAACGGTTACATATACATACTGTATGTATGTATATGTAACCGTTCATACATATGTTGATCAACATGACTGATACCATTACACAATGATATTGATGACTCAGTACTTGTCATTAAAATCATACGTAAAATTTATATGTGTGAGCACAAAGAGACCATATAATGGTCTATTTATAAAATTGACACGTTTAAAACGTGGAAAATTATAATCAATTGAATTAATCTTCTCTTTTCTTCTCTTTAGTATTTTTCTACGTTGCATTTACAAGACTTAATGGGTACGGAACCTACTAGTATACGAGAGGGGATTTAAATTCATGATATTTTTTATTTTACGTGGTCATGTTTATTCAACGTTTAAGTACGTCATATCCGACTAATCAGTTACACGAAAATTTCTGGGTTAGCTGGTGCTAAAACTGGATAAATATTTCCTCAACTGGATAAATATTTCTTTAAACGGGATAAATATTTCCTCAACTGTTCGCAAAGTGAACTGTTCCTGAAGTGAAAGTGAAATAAATGTTAGGTCGTATTTTTTTTATATATTGCTTGTTATGACCCATACTATATTGATAATTCTTAAGTGTATAACCGTACGTTTGCACTGACGAAACATTCACAATAAAACACGTTGAAAACTCTATTTTCTGACAATGTATCGAGCCATGTTCGCATTATCACATAACATGTTGATGTGAAACATGTTTAACATAATCCTAGCAGAAAATATATTTTACAACAAATTTCGTAAACAAAATCAAAAAACATTTAGTAAATATTGGATCTTGTGATTGATTCTATTTGTTTTTTCCCGTTAGATAGTATATAGCATCTCTTTGACACGATCCGAAATGTGTTGGAGAGATTGTTATTATAAATTAGATTTGAATCTAATAAACGTTTAGTTACACTGAATATGTAATGGTAACAGCAATAGTATCATGTATTTAGTAAGCATTATCCAGTTTAATATCTAGGATGTCGTTTTTAATGAAAATTGCGCTGTCATCTTTAATGATTTAAATTGTGGTTAATTTTGCCCATAACAACAGATAAAAAATTATTTTATTTGTTTCAGGTAATTTTTTCCCCTAGTTCTATTTATTACAAAGAAAACGATGTGGTACAGACAACAAGTAAGTATATTTTAACATTGTATGGAAAATATATTATGCTATTTAAAGTCCTTTATGCGTCTTAGTAGGACGGAGGATCCGTGCCATACCATAAACTCAGATTTTTTATACAAGGTATGAATAATAAAGAACGGGATTTTTTTTACACTTCTAAAAAAATAATGTTTATATACCGCAAAGTTGTTGACATTTTCGTTAATAGACTTTCCCGCCTCGATACCGCCTCGAGTGCTATATCATTTTATATTACTCCTTAGGGAGTGCAACGTCAGCTTCGGACTTTAGTCGATTTTGAAAAGCAACCAAAACCCCAATGTAAAGGTAAAATGTATTATTATTTTTGAGAACAAAAGTAGTAAATGACATAGTAAAATAAGTAAGTTGAAATTTCGAAAATTTGTGTTTTTTTAACCGCTAGTACAATGTTTAGTGAGTATAGCACATAATTTTTTTCCTTCATGTTTCATTAAATGTGATAGCTATTTTAAATCGTGGTGGATAGCATGACGAAACTACAATTTAGCTGAATACGTGGGTGCCGAAAGAAACATTCAATCACAGTATATTATGATAAATATTTTTAAGCGCGCTTTAACCGCGAAAACATTTTAAAACAACAATTTAGATCGAAGGCCGCGTATTTTATAATTGTATAAAAATAGCTAAGTGTATTTAAAAGAAGAGTAAACGTTTTTTAAAATTCAATGTTGTAACATCATTCTGTTATGCGAAGCGAATGTCAAAAAGTGAAGTGAAAAGAGAAAAGTAACTTTGGATTTGTTAAATCGAATTGAGCTCCGTCTATTCCCAACGAGGCAGAATAAATCTGAGAGTTTATGTAACGCTAGACAAAGAAATGGAAAGAATTTTATAAAAATTCTTTAATATCAGGAAGAAAAACGTTATTTCTTTAGTTTTATGCCATAATAGGACGGTATTCACAATGAGAACAGTATTCGTGACACGAGACTTAACCCGACGGACGTGTCTAACCACAACACCAACGTACCGTGCTGTACCGACCAGTCATCGGATATCTAACATATTGTGGACGGAAGTTGCATAGTATACGGTTTCACTTACAGTAACTGTGGATCGCAGTCTCGATTTCACCGAGGATTGGATTGCACCGTGTTGGCTCTGTAAGCCCGCTGATTGAGTTTCTGATTGAAATTCTCGATAAAGCATATTACAGAACCTATCGCCATCGACTGCACCTATGTATGCGCAGTCGATGAATTCGATGAATTCGCAATGGAACAATACGTCTCGTAATTGTGACTTAATAAATTACGCCCCATTCGATTGTAATCTAAAACGTGTAATAAAATAGTGAACCGTAGCGTTTAACCATTCGCGAGATAAACTGAGAACTAGTTCAGGTGCTCGCGGTGTCTTACACAACACCGTTTCTCACGACATTGGGATAAAATTACAGTTATAAGCCACAGTCGTCGAGTGCTCCGCTCTCGACAATTCATCTGGTAATTACCGAACGCCGGAGCCTCTCGGCTGCGCCGGCGATGTTTTTATTTCAGATGATAAATCCACTATTTTGATAGATTGTACATCCGGGTGTTCCGCGGACCGTGCCGGCATTGTGCTCGCTCCTCGGGCCGGGCGCTGATTACTGCGCTTTGCCCGAAGGCCGACTATTGTTCTAGGTTGGATTCTTGCACGCAATCCCATGTCACAGTGGAGGCTATTTTTTAGCCCGGCTCAGTTTATCTCGGTCAGTTTATTTCTCTTTATTTTTATAGCGTATTCTGTTGTCCATTTGTTGATTGTATCACAGCGTTTTGTGTGGATAATCGTCGTAGCGTCTTGGAAAATGCGCTGTTGATTACTCTTTGTATTTTTTGTAGTTACAATGCCGAAACATAGATCTAAAGAATAAGTTATTTAGATTTATTATCAGTTTCATTACTACTTAAAGATTGTGGTTTACACAAAGATCGATCGAAATTAAAATTTTCCAAATTCGACTAACAGAATCAGTGTAATAGCTATAGCTTTGGGTCACGTTCAACTGGCCATTTATAAAGTTAATCAGACCGGACGAAAAACGGGAAGGGTAATAATAGAGGATAAAAAATTCATCGCGCTTACTGACAACGGTACATCGGAGAGAGGAGGCGCGGAAGTGCGGTCGACGTGCGTGCTTCGTTGAGCAACTTGCTTTATTTTATTTTGACGTAGTTAAACGTATTTTGGCAATCGTATCTATGTTTTGTCTGAAGATTAATATTAATTTTCAATTCGATATTATTTGTTAGTCAGGCATTCTGGCATCAACTTGTCAATTAGATGCCAGATAAGTTAGATGATGCTTGCCCGATGCATGGATCATCTAACTTATCAGGCATGTAAAAGTATTGGTATGTAAAAGTTTGGTCCTGGGCATACGTTAACGCCATCTAGCAGTCGTTACAGTGGTTGTTAGTCGTTACCATAAAGTTTATCGTGGATCTCTTGTAGACTGTCCGGCGTTGTCGCATTCAGTCGGGAGGAAGTAGTTATTTATTATTTTGTGAAAAATCTAAAGGCAAGTTTGTTCATCGTTAGATATCGTTGACGAAAACCAAACACATCCTCTTCGTCTATGGTTTCGTCACCTGCCTAATGCGGTCTGACGAACGGACGAACGGACGGACGCACGTGAGCAGTCGGGGGCATTTGCATTCAGCGGCGCGCGACCAACGGAAGTTGGGCATGCCCCCCCCAAACTGTTAGCTTCCGTTGCCGTGTCGCCCCGTTTTATTGTCAAGGTGCGACCGCCATTTAGCTTTACGATAATGAACCGTGTTCCGCTCCTGATGTGTTGTTGATTGTGTTAGATTTTAAAAAGGTCTATAACCACACCTCGGGAATAAATATAAACCTGGTCACGGAATTAGTGGGATAATAGAGGATAATTACATTTTCCAGCTTTTTTTCTTATATCAATATATATAAACTTAAAGAATAATGTTCCGAATCGAAAGCCAATAAATAAGACTTATTCCTTATTATATTTGAGGTGATACGATCCGTCACTGATGGCGTGTACTATCATGAAAGTTATTTTATCAGCGTTTATATCCCTAAAACTATGTTAAAAATAATATGAACACAAGCAGAAAAATCCAACAGAAGCAGTACCAAACCGATTAGGTCGAAACATGAAGTAAAAGTAAAAGTTTTTAACGTTTGTTCTTAAAGTGTCTCTGTTAACTGTTCCAAAAATTTAAAACACCAAGGTGTGTGTGTGTGTTTGAGGACAGCGGTTGAAACACAATGTGGAGCATTAAACAGTGCTGAGTTAAGCCGCATGCATACTCGTTGCGGTCGCCTGTTGCGTAAGATGACATCCGAGCCGTAGATTAGCATAACGTGAGTGATGCCGCTTCACAAGGCATGTTATCGATACAAAAAAATTCTTTAGACTCGTTAAATACAAAAGAATTATATTGACACCATTAAATTTCATTTTATTAATAAAGAATATTACTGATTTGTAAAACGAAAACGTAATGATAAAGATATGTACGAATGGAAATTTCTTATTTTCGTATAAGTTGTGTGCTACTTTAATGAGAATGTGTGATCTATGATCTACCAGTGGTGGTAAATACCAGTATTGACATGTTCATGGTTACTTTACAATAAAATTAATAAATATTATGCAAAAAATTCAAAGTTTTTCTTGTTGCGAATGTTCATGGGCTGCCGTGATCGCTTAACACCCGAACAGGTGAGTCGCTTGCTCGTTTGCTAGGAGGCAAACTCAACCCCAACCCATAAAAAATATATATATTTAACAGAATTTTATAATCAACATATACTTTTACGAAAAGAAACGAGAGAACGTTAGTGTTGTGTTAATAATGTTATTATTGCAGTAATATAGTGACGTCGATATTAATATTATCTAGAGGAAGTCACGAAACTACGGCTATGCATTTTAATAGCATATTGAATCCGCTAACTGAGCACTGCAGGCACAATTATTTATCGACTCGTGACATAACATTAGCAAGCGCTGTACTCTCAAATAAATATATTTCATTGACATCGGCGGATATTGAAAATCTGCTTCGAGATTCAAGACGCCGAAATGACAACGGCTTAGTTTCGAAATTACTTTTGAATATTTTATCGATATTCGATAATCGATGTCGACAGTTGAACTCGAGACTGTGTACATAACTAGCATCATTATTCGAGGTCGTAACATGACATGATGGAGCTCGCGCATGATTCATCGGAGCGCGTCTTCGTCATTGCGCATGCCTTATTCGCACTTAAAGCTCAACATTTAATTGTGAGTATTCATACTTTGCATACTAAAGCTATTGTTCGGCGAATACATATCAAATTTGGCCGACAGATGATTTTGGAAAAGTTAATGTGTGTGCACAACACATGTTGTTTAGTATTAAATGTACTAGCGATCGCCTTGTGAATTTCGTCCAAATTATGTTTTTATCAAAGAGTTTTTTTCCTGTATTTAGTCGAACGAATTATATTGTTAAATAAAACGAATTTATGGCTTTACTCGTTATCATCGTTATCATGTTATTAACAACTTTTTTCCCAACGTCTGATATAAATAATTGTTACTAATAATACATTACACAATTCATGGTAACAGGACAGACTGATGATAACTATATATCACTAGGTGAGCAGGAGCAAGAGTCAAGCACAGTGCCGAGTCAAAATTATTTCGTCCTTCGTTCCAAAAACTACACGTATACTAAAAATCAATAATAGTCAGGGTTAGGATAGTCAAACTCTCTTCATAAAATGAAGTTTGGGAACAGCTTACATATTATTTTATTCCATTTAACATAGATTAATTCTAACACGAAACCAAGACGAAAATGTAATATTACACTGATAATATTTCACTCATATGTGTCGTAACACAATTTCCTACCGATATCCTTCTTCGCATTTTTAAAGCTTACACCCTCCCGTGTTTTGATGGTTTTCGCTGCATTTCGGTCGCGCGACGACGAGACAGGAAGTCATAAATGCCTTGTTGCTGTGCCGTAACCGAGGTACTTTATGCTGCCACGGTCCCACTTTTCCCAACCTAACACAAATAGAGGAATGATTTTGCTAAAATTGTTCTACTTCACATCGTTCCTTTCTTCACTGAATATTCATTGAAATAATCGTTTCGTAAATTATATTTGTTTTAATTTCTGTAGCATTTGATTTTTAGGAACCATTTTATTTAAATATAAAGTAATTAACATGATGGGCAGATTATTTCATGTACTTTAAATTTTTCTATGTTATTACATGAAGCCGCGTTTCAATTTTGTCTTCTTTTATGAGTTCAATCAGTCGCCGTTAAAGATTCGTCAACGTCAATTTTTAAACACGGGGAATAAATGAAATTAATTTCTTACTTCGCTTAAGCAAGACATCTGTCGCATTCTGCTAGTAATACATATATTTGTACAATCATGTCATGGCTATGAAAGAATCATTCAAGAAATATTTGTCTATATGTTAAAATTTTCGCCAGGATCACGCGACACCGACCGGTGTCCAATCGTGTCGCCGATGACAAAATAACGTTTCGGATGATTTTAAACGGGAACGTTATTTATTTGAGATGTGCATTTTATTTCTGGGGCGTTTGACGTAACAAAATTGATATTCTGGCAGGTATTCAGCGGCGGTTGCGCGCCGGAGTTCTATCGATAACGTTTGATCCGAAATTTTCGAACTGAATATTCCTGTGCTAAATTACCTAATAAAGAGGGATTAATCTAAAAATCCAGTCCCTTCATATCGCTAGATCGTGTAACCATAACGCTGCTTTAAAATTGTGAAAGAAATGATTTTTATATATTAAAATCTCATCGTTCATGGTGTCGCCATATCGAATGATGCTATCTATAGTATGTCACTTAGTGTTTGACTCTATGGAGATCTAAAACATCCCATGGTTTTTTAGTAGTTTCGAGCATTCATGTGAAAAGTCAGTATTATATATTTTTATGCCTTTATTTACTTGCCTTTATCTACTTTATGTTTTGTTTAAAGTTTTTCTTAACCTATCTATTTTTTGCGATGTCAAATATTTTTATTAATCGGAAGGTTACGTCATTTGGCTAGTTGTTTATTTAATTACATAGGAATTCCCCAGTTGTAGTGGTTTTTTGTGTTTGCGACGGTAATTTAGAATAACGGGCTATAATCATAATTTATGATGTTGTTTAACTTTTACTAAAAGATTGGTTGACTCTAGCTGCGACCTTGGCGAAAATAACACCCGGTTTATATGTGCTCAGAAAATTCGAGCCACGTTTTCGATTTCGTCGATAAATTTTCTTTTCGATTAGAAATTAGGGCCGCAGAAATATCAACCGTTTAATTTGAAATTAGTGGGGGCTACGGCGCTGTTTTAACCAATTTGAATTTGATTACGGGGGGCTCAAATTTAAAGCACTTTGAACGTGCTCAGCCAATTCCTCTCAAATTGTTTCATTAACGATGACGCCAGGTACTGTTCCCCGGCGCCTTTGTTACCGGATATTTTATAAGTCTACTTTAACTGGTGTAGTAAATTCTGCGACCGTCTTAACGGTCTCTCTGACTAATTGCATTTATATCCCAAAGTTTACTGCGACTCAAATGACGATATTGAGGTTGCGTCGGGAATTCACGGTGGTGTATGCTTTAGTTTCTTATTTATTTTATATTAAAAATTTGAACCGATTTTGAACGGACGAGGTCCTGAATTAGTTTGAATTTTTATTTGCGTTGTTATGCGATATTTCCGATAAAAATAATTCCGCCGCATTAAACTATATTACGTTGAATTTATCCAAATCAGAAATCAAACTATCTATGAACTCCGCTTCTAAGGAATTGTAAAGAAGCCAGTGCAAGATTTCTTATTACTTTTAACACTAAGTTTACGGGACGTGTCATTTTGACACATTTGGAATGTTATAAATAAAAATACAAAAAACCACTTTTATTTTATGTCTTGTACAGACTTATTCAAACGGACGAGCCGAATATTTATTGAGGTCTAATTTTCATGAACAGTGTTCAAATATTAAAATCTTCTATGTGGCATACATATCTCTACGGATATGCATCAATTTGAGGCGAGTGTAATATAAAAAAAACTGGCTTCAATGGCTCCAAAAACCAAATGGCTCACAAATATACCACCAAAGCAGCATCTTTTCGATGTCCTCTCCTGGTGTTCTTCAACATTTTAGATTTAGCTGCAATAAAAGCATGGATTTTATACACAGAGTGTACTGAATAAAAACTATTTAGATGGGATTACTTTTTAAATAGGCCAAAGAATTTGCAGAGGGAGAAAAGCAAAAATACATAAACATGTTTCTATCTAGCAGAAATGCATTATTTGCCAAATTGGCTTTTGTTAAAAAACAGGAGCAAACAGTAAAAAACAGTTTGCGGAAAGTGTAAAAATAAAATTGAGTAGTTGTCGAAAAGATGCGCGAAATGAATGTAAAATATTGAAATATTATATAATAAAACAATTGAATAATAAAAACATTCCATAAATATCTAACTTTTAATTTTTTACTTATTGCGTATAATTACATCGCTTTCTTAGTGTTGTTACATGTATATTCATTCATGCCTCAAATTGACGGATCTTTGTAAGGATAGGTATGTAAGAAATTTCTGAAAACGTAGTGTTAATAAACAAAGTCAAATTATAGATGGATTATTATTTATAGATAGTAAGCCTATAAATAATAACCCATCTAAATTTTGAGATTGTTTGTTCCCCTTATAAACATTCCGCGCACTCGAAGGAGTGAGAAATTTTCCATAGAAGTTCATATGGTCTGAATCCAAACTTATTACTATGTCTAGACTTCGACTACGTAAATGTACATTAGTATTAGATAATGGTATTTAATGGCCACTATCTATGCACTGAGACTTACAATAAAAATATTTTAATTTTACTTTTGCACTGCTGATGAGATGATACTTTTAGGAATCACTACATTGCCGGTTATTCTACTGCTACTGTAAGTACTACTGTGTTAGAGTTTGAAGTGCAATCTCGCCAGCGTAATTACACTAGGCAAGTGTAAGATGGAAATATCTTGTGTTATAAGGGCGTTTTACATACATAAATTACACGCGGACAAACACTCAGATCCGAAACAATTATTTGTAGCTCGTACAAATATTGCCCCGGGTGGAAATCGACCTCACGACCTGAGACGCCGAAGCCAATAGCTTAGCATCTGCGCCAAACGGTCATCAGGTTCTGAATGGCACTTTGTTGCACTTTGTTGCATGGCTTACCATCAGGCGCATGACTTGCTCGTCCCGTAACTTTATCTCCCATAGAAAATATCGGTTGTATTTCGACTTATGGGGACCACTAGGCTCAATTATTTTGTCATTAAGACGAACTAGCGAACGATGCGAAGACATAATACCGCCGTATACGTCTGTGTGGTTGGTATTGTTACGTAAACCCGTGGGAACACG
>DWHQ01000931.1:0-12002 GCA_018247955.1 Eurytides marcellus marcellus | reverse complement strand
TGGCCGAGTGGTTAAGGCGTTGGACTGCTAATCCAATGTGCTCTGCACGCGTGGGTTCGAATCCCATCCTCGTCGGTACTTTTTAGTCCGTGTAATGTTGAGTATTTTTCTTATTTTGATTTTATTAACGTTGCAAAATATGTGGTTAATATTAAATGCAAATTATATGTGTATAGGTTAAGTAAAGTTTTAGTAGTTATTGTCATGTTTATTAAGCTCTGGCTCTTTTTGAAGTGATAACTTTTTATGGGACCCTCCCATAAAAAGTTAAACCGCTTCGTAACGTAACGCGTAACGGCGCCAGTCTGGCTTCAGTTGGCAGGTTGACATTATTAAGTTTAAGTTACCACTTCTGTCTGGCATCCCGCGACGCACACATTTTTTTTATCCGCATTAAGAGGCCACCTGATGGTACAAACGCCGCTACCTATGGACATCTGCAGAAAAGTTACAAAACGAGCCACAATCAACTGTATCGCTATAATCGCGAGTAAAAAAACAGATATAACGCTGATAACGGCGCACAACGTGTGGCTATCGCCCGGCACAAATTTATCTAGACCTGTTTTCATTATCTTATCATGAAAACTGTTGCCCTTTATTTTACAAGTCTGAACTAAGTTTACGTTGGGCGCGCCAGAATTTTCGTGGCGTCCTCTGATTTCTATTAATTAAGTCGACATGTGCTTGTTGATGATATAATTGCAGTGAAGTGCGTGATAAAAGTGAAAGCTCCTTCCAATCGAACATAGTTCTCAAGAAGTAAGGTAATGAAATAAGAAAATTTTCTGGCGATTTTTGTGATTGAAAATTAGAATTATGGAAAATTTATAAGTTTGAAAATTACACCTAATTACAAATGTATATAAATGTCATCTTTAACTTTTGAAGATATTTTGTTGTAATATGGGTACATATTTAAATGTAGGTATGACAAGTGCAACTGATTAGTTTTACTTATTACTTAGTGTAAAAAACATGCAGAGATAAACCAAACAATTATTAAAAATCCCTAAAGCAAATTGTTAATGTCACTGAGATCGAAATTGAAATTGACGTCTATTGATTCCAATAAAAATCCTCAACTGTATCATATTATAAACCTGTGTTTGTTGGTTGGAACTTCTTTATCGCAGCACCAAGCAAACGAATCGGTATAATTTTACATAAGAATAGTTGGTGGAAAAGTTAAAAAAAAATGGGGAAAAATCCTATGTAATCAAAATCCAGGCCAGCTAAGCATTTAATCTTTGATGATTGATCTTCATACGTATAAATTTAATAAACTAAAGAACAGTTTTTCAAGTCTATTGCAAGTTACTATGATAGAAAAAATATGTACATGATTGGCTATGACACACTTTCAGTTTCACATTATCAATGCGTTATATTTACCGAACCTTATCTCGATAAACAGAATGAATAGTTCTATGAACAAAGTCAAATTTTCAAACAAAATAATAGCAATAGTTATGATATGGATTTTATTTTTGCCTCACAATTTAAATTGTTTGTTGGCAATTTTTTCTATTTAATTTTATATAGATTAAATTAGTAGGTACACAAAGCCACTTACTGTTTACTTATACATGCAGGGATGATATATATGTACATACATAAATATAAATAAAATCTATTTCCACGGTATTTATCTTGGAATTATTGTTGCATGGTAACTAAAATTAGGAACAGTTAATGATTCTAGTGTAGAGTTGTAGTTTGTTGTAACAGTTCAAGATCTATTAAAAGCATGTTTTAAAAATATGACTCAAAGCATATTTAAATTTTGAAGGTGCTAATGCATGGACTTAATATTCTTCAAGCTAAGGCCATCTATTTAGCACTTCCCTGACCACTCCTTGTTTTAATCGATATCGTTGTAATATTAGTACAGTAACAAATACCACTGCCATATCGTCATCAACAGCATTTATCGCACCGTTGTCTTTTGTTTGAAAGATTACGTCGAACACGATTTAATCTGTCGTTACAGTACCAATACAATGTTCTTTTACAATAAATATGAATACCTTTCTGGCTGCACTAAATTACTTACTATTCAATATGCTTCTCGATTTTTTGTATTTTTGTGAATACTACAATTTATAAACATTCAAATAATTAAGCACTGCCGGTTGAAAAGTATGCAGTTTCCGTCTACATTTTAAATAGCTCCAGCTTTTTACCAGGTTTGATAAAGCTCAAATCCTCACAAAGAAACACCAATGCATGCCAAGGATTATAATTGGCGAGGCTATAATAATAAAAAAAAACTAAATTTCAATCAAGAAGATATTCGGTCAGTCAGTTATTAATAAAATTAAAGCTAAGCAAACCAACACTGCGAGCCCTCAAGACACGCTCATTCAGAGAAGCTAATTGTCTCATGACTACAGAACCGTGAATTAGTTTCATTTATACAATGACGTGTTCTTTTTACTCCATTTTTTGATTTACATTGAAAGTTTCTAAATATTTAAAGAAAATGATATTTCTTTGACCTTTCCATATATTTATCCGGAATTGTATATTTAAGCATTTTATCTTTTAAAGCTAAAATAGACATTTACGAATTTTAATAATTCTCTGTCATTATTGCTTCCTTTTTTGGACAAGTACGTACAAAACATGTGTTCGACAATGCTATGCATATAACAAACAGCAACTATTACTGATTTATCTAAAACAACATTCGATAGCAACTTTCATCAGTCAGACGAAACATTGCGTTTATTTTCGCCTCCGTATATTGATATCATGCATGATTTTTTTACAATAAATGCTTTCTTATAGATCTATCCAGAATGTTCTGGTTAGCGGTGGTTCTAGCGGTGGTCTCAACTGCCCAGGCGCAGCTGACGGCCCAGTCAAGCTTGGCACCAGAATTGCGGGAATGTTACACGGATCCTCTACTAGTTAATAGGAACAACCTACCCCCCACGACCATGCCCGTGCTCATAGACATAATTCGCAAAATTGAGGATAACCCTAATGTCAACGTTGACCTGCGACAGCTTGCTGTGTTGTTACTTCATACGTAAGTACGACTGACTGAATAGTTTTGTTCCGATAGATGGCGCATGTAGTACCGTAAGCCAATCTAGATTGCGTTATTATTTCTTAAACCAGTCCGTGAACTTATAATTTTGATATTGCAAAATATCATATTTCATTATAGAACTATCAATAATAGAAGAAAAAAGTTTATTCATTTGTTTACACTTCTATTCACAAATTGACAATAAAATGTGTTCGGGACACATTGTCGCATATAACATAATTCTTTATAAATGTTCATAATCATTAATTACAGGTACAGGCAAGATGGCATCGAATATCATCAATCGGAAATCAACTTAGGAGCTCAATCAACGATACTTCCATTTGCACCCACATTTCATTCGTTTTACCGACATAGGTTATTACTAACTAGAATTATTCCTGGGAATTTACAAGTTTTGGCCAATAACACCGTTTCGTCTGAGTTAAAGGTAAATATCGAAAAATACGAAAAGGGTAGCTGATATTTTTTTATATGGATAGCTTACAATCTAACATATGCTTCCATATAAAATAGGTAAAACAGCTTCTAATACATAACTTCAGAATACATTTTTGCGTATTTCTAAAGTCACATTTTTTTCTTTATTTTATTGAATTTTTTATTATGTCTTATTATATTTACTTTTACTGGACATTACGAAACTTTCTTTTGATAGTTATAATTTGACCACCCTCTAGCATACTCTGTAAAATGAGTAAAATATATCGATATAAAATGCTTGTAGACCTTACTATGTACCCATATTTAGCAAATAAAATATCATTATTGATGTGATAACTTTTTATGGGAGGGTAAACCGGTTCGTAACGTAACGCGTAACGCCAGCCTGTCTGACTTCAATTGACAGTTTGATAAGCTATCATTTCTGTCGAGCTTCCCGCGACGCACATGTTTTTATTATAAAAGTTTCGTCACGATGTCCTAGGTAAAGAAGGTAAAGAACATCCTTACTGAATTTACATTTCAACTTCTCGTGTAATCAAAAAAAAACAGGCATTCGAACATTAAGCCAACACTCTCTCTCGGAATCTTTTAATAATTAATTCTGTACTTAATAAATTATTTACTTAAAGTAATGGATTATGTTAGTCGTTACATAATTAATACTCTTGTAAAAAAACCTACTTTTAACAATGGACAGTCCATAAGCATTAAGCATATTTATTTTTATGAATACTTGCGTGTTTCTATAATGTAATACAAAAAAACGGTATAAAACCTTTTAATTCTATTTTCACCTGCTTACGTCGATGTGGAAAATATTGAAGTTTTTAAAATTATATGCATATCAGTTTCTTTTATTAAAAAACTTAAGCAGATTTATCTCAATCGATTCATTAATATATGTGATATCTACAGAACTGGACAGGACGATTGCGGCGTTATATTTTTTAAATTTAACTCGCTTCCTCGTAAAAGTAAATGTATTGACATGTTTTATTGAAAACCAAATTTACGAAACTAAAATTACGTCAATTTTTTTCACAGTGTGGTCTACACCAAATGTTGTCTACGACAGTCGATGCTAGGGTACGTGGCAATGAAAATAGTTGCAACCAATTATCACAATACCGCGCTTTAAGAACAGCAAGAGATGTTACCAATGTGAATGATGATGTCGAAATACTGGACCTGTCAACAATGTAAGTGCTTTTTACTATTTGTGTGTTATACTATTCATTTACCCAGAAGTTGCAGTTTCTAACCGATTGATATTATACGTCAGTTTTTAAGCCATTGAAGCAGCTGTATCAATAGAAGTTACATTGACCTCTTTTCAGCCATTCTGAAAGTTGTGAAGTTAAGGTTTGGGCATCAAATATACAGTCACTATTTCTAACTTTATTTTATTATAACACAGACATTTAGGATGATATAGATACAGTTGTACTTTCGTTGAGCCACTCATTTGAAGGTTGAAGCTCTATGGCCTGATAGACGGCTAACTTAAAGTACCTAAAATAGTATATTTTCCGTCCAGTTGTTTAGGTGTCTATATATTTATATGTAAAGAGAAACCTTTGTATACAGTTTATAGTATGTATATTAAGCTCCGAGGTGGGGTGAAATTTTTGCACGTTTTTAAAATAAATGCCAAATATGCAATGTGTCAAATTATAAATGTCACGTTAATGGAAGTCCTTATATTAATAATAATGTCATCCCGACCGGCCACGGCGGCCAATCTATAAGAGATCAACCAACTGCGCAGGATATATTATAGTTACTTTTCAGACAATCGGGTGATCAGCCCGTAATGCCCTAACCCGACTTAGAAACAACAACACAAAGTCATTGCCCTCCGCGGGATTCAAACCCACGACCTCCGTTTTGTTAAGCGCGGGCCAGTAGTATATTAAGCAATGAATAAAGAGACCAATCTTTGATTGAATTACGACTGCTACTATTTTCATACATAAAATATGATCATATATTACTCCAAAAATCTTATGTTTTCTTGATTATATTATTTCTTGTAACTATTATAGGAATGCAGCTAAAACTAATGGTCAAATGAGACATTTCAATCCAAAGGACGATGTGGAGTATACGTATAATGGTAATTTGAAATCGGAACGCCAAGTGTTGGGCCAGAGCACTTGCCCTCTGCTGAGCGGCGTTGTGAACACGCGATGGGGCGCAGTGTCGGCTGGTAACGTCATAGCAGGCATTGCAGCCGGTGCGGAGCTACAGCAAGTCCCGATCTTAGAGCTGACCAAAAGTTCGGTTCTCAACTATAATAACGTTCAACAGTCCGTCACCTCACTATACCCAGCAACGTTATCGGGTAACCATTTTCTACGATCTTTCCTTTAACACCCCTATCGTTTTAAAATCGTTAATTTTCCACAATATCTCGTTACAAGTAATTTATCGTTCGTATTGTATGCCGGTTAAGGAGTTTTTCGTCCCAATTTTAACACAAAAATAGACAAAATTTGTGGACACATTACAGACATTCTTATATAAATCTCAAATTTTCGCAATAGATTATTGCCCTCCGCGAGATTCAAACATACGGCCTCAGATTTGTAAAGCGCGGGCCTAAACCACTAGGCCATGGAACCATGTTAAATATAATGTACTTAAGTAAAAAAATAACATTACTTTGTTATTATTAAGGTGACTTAGCCGAGGCGGTGCTAATACAGGGTACCGAAAGGGGCAACCCCTCAATCTCCATCGGTACCGCTGGAAATTGGAACACCTCTCAGGCGACGCGATTCTACATGCTCCACAGCCGAGTCGACGTCGAGATGACTGATCCTGAAATACGCGGTGATATTGACGGATTTGTCATCGGCACTACACTGTCATCAGTACTAGGTGTTTCTAGTACACTCAAGTTGTCACAGCTCTTAGATATGTATTACACACCAAGAGTAAGTAAGCAACAATTCTAACTATACAATGTCGAAGAAAATTATTTATTCTCAAATAATATTTTAAAACCAAAATAATACACATTGTAAGAGATTTTCTTTATTTTGGCTTCTATACATCAAACCGTAAGCGTCACGATAGAAAGTGCAAAATTGTAACATTATAGGATCGAGTACTAAATTCCCGTACCAGTTTCATAGTCTAAAACACAGTTTATTTGCCGTTATCGAATTTTAGTTTTTCTTAAAAAAAACGTGTTTATTAAAATAGCTTTATTAATGGATTAAACTGTTTTTCAGAACGGTGTTTATAATCCAACTCTAAGAGCGTGTAACCGTCGGGAATTAAGTCAACAATATATTTCTAGCAACAATCTTATACCAGAAACATATACGTTTGCTGCTGCTTTAGACACTAATATGCCATTAAGAGGAACCATTACTGGAGGTCTCGAAGAACTCATTACTAGTGCTGTCAATAATTTCCAAACATATACTGGTAATTTTTTATGCCTTATATTTACAGTAGCAATTCACTATGGCCTCATGTTATTATTAACTTTCTCTTTTCAATCAGTGCCTATATAAAAAAAGATTACTATAATAGTTATTCATACATATCACGGTAGTAGAGCCACGCAGCTATTCCCGCTGCTGAATGGGCCTACTCGAACCGAATAAGTACCACGAACTCAGAGAAAATCGGCGTAAAGTGGAAGTGTTTTTGCTTACGCGTTTCGTCCGGTGAGTGAGGTGCTTAGTGGCCCATCCCCTTTCCTCCCTCTTTCACTCCACTACCTCTGCTTCTCCCTCCTCATGGAAGAGGTTCAAAAATTCTCCCTTTTAAAGGCCTGGCAACGTATTTGCAATTACTGTCATATTGCAAATGTCCATGGGCAGTGGTGATCGCTTACCACAGGTGAGTCGCCTGCTCGTTTGTCAACCTACTTAATAAAAAGAAAATATGTATGAATAATCTAATATAATCCCCAAGGATAAGCGAAGGCCTAATGCAACATTAACAATAACATACGAGGGCTGTTTAGTAATCGTAAGTAAGGGCATCACTAACCGAAAATATTTTACGCCATTTTAAGCTATTTTAAACGTTAAGAAAATTGAAAATATCAAATAACATACAGTACCGGCGAAAATAAAAGTTTATACACTAAATATTACAAATGTTTTGTAATACATTACTATATTTCTTTACAGCAAACAACATGAACGACATGAACTGTATTACAACGGAGGCGACCTTACCGGATTATCGTATTAAAACCAATCTTTACATAGTATTAGACGCTTCGTGGCAATACCAAGCTGTTTATCCCGCTCTTTCTTACCTATTGGATAACATAGAAGTCAGTAAATATGGATCAAGCGTGACCTTACTGAGCGCTTTTGATGGAGTTGTTATTGTGAACAAAACGTTCTCTATATCTGATTTCCATACAAATTATACCTTAGCTAAGCATCAGTCTTGTAAGTATGTTTTTTGAAACATAAAATTAGATATTTAACTAACAAAACCATGACATATCATTTATGGACGCAAAATTAGACGCAAGAATAGGTCACAAAGGACAGGTACTGTAGAATGGCTTTTGTTTTGTACTGAATTATTCTGAAATCTCATATATATATAAACTTAAGTTAATAAAAAAACTTTCTATCTTTATAAATTTATGAGTTTTTGAAATGGTTTTTGGCTGCGGTGTAAAGTTATTTTTTAATTTTCGAGATACGACAAAATCCTTTTCTACCGTCGATATATATCAAGGGAAAAAAAATATTTTTAATTTATACTAGTACTAATAACACTCTTTACGATGGCGAGTAATTTGAATCGCAAGCACTGTAAGCCCTTTATAAAAATCATTGTAACGACGAAGGCAGCGAAGAAAAAATGTTACACATAATTTACATCACAGTATTATATGAAATTGATATGTGCAATATTTAATTAATTGTAGTTTTTTTAATTAATTGTAATTTTGTTCTAAATTATTATGTACCTTTTTATAGTGATGACAGGAGTAAACTTAGAATCTACTTTTACGAACATCCGTTTAATGATGCATAGCGAACTCGAAAACGAGAAAACAGCTAACTACGTCGGCGGGAATGGCACAGTACTTCTGTTCTTACTTAATAGCGGCAACTTACAAAATACGCAGATCGTTTGGGAACAAGCCAGAATTCTAAATGAAACCGTTCCAGGTAAACAAATTTGAAATTTGAAAAAAATTGTATCACTATTTTCTTGAGAAAAATTAAGTGGTTGTATCCGTCCATGAAAAACAATGTTATGGTGGGGTTGCAATTACGTTTTAATTTTGGATGGTTGGGCGCTAGTGACCTACCTACGAGAAATATTCCTCTATGCCGGTCTTCTTGACACTTTCATGGAATAAGTCTGTGTGGCTCTACTAGAGAAATTTTTTTATTGATAATTCTATTTCAGATTTGAGGATTATTTTCGCTACCGCCACAAATCAGTTTGACAATCTGTGGAACTTGGTACGCGATATGCATAATGATATTACCACGATATCCTTGAGCACCGAAGGAACAAATGTTGAGCTCACCATGTTTCCAATTCTGGAAAGGATTGCTCAAGGTAAAAAAAAAGATTTCTTTGTCGAATAAGACAAATTTTTAAAAAAAAGTGTAAAGAAACTGGGTAAATTTTGTTAGCAAGATAGTTATAAAAGAGTATTGTATTGTAGAAGATTAAACAAAGTACATAAAAGCTCTTTATTCGCGGAGTATAGATTCCGTAAATATGTCGCGAATATATGGAATGGTAATTGCCAATGCTTTGAAAAATTTAGTATTTTTAAAAGCTCCTTCAGTTTAGACTGATTGTGATTCAGTTGTGGCATTAACAAATTGCCGTTTAAAAATAAGACTTCGTTCTATTGATGGATCAATTTTCATAAAGAAATCACATAGCTCATTTGCCATTCTTAAACCTTCACTAAGATTTTTCAAATTAAATATCACGTTTCCAGTGCTTGTTGAAGCCTCTTCTTAATTTTGTAGTTTGAGCATTAAGCATTGAGTAATAAGGTACTTTACTTAAACATTTTGTTTGTTTACATTCACAAAAACACTGACGGCTATAAAAAGAAAACAAGAAAAAAAAAAACAATAGAAATTTTCAACTGGACGTTACTAATGTCTTTATATATTAAATCTCTTTATCCACCTCCTGTTGAGAGCACAGTGATTCACTTTAGTGTTAACAGGGTAATTCATTTAAGTGTTATTGGATGTAGGCATGTAATGGTTTTCTTAAAAAAAATCTATTATATTCATATTGCGTTATATTCAATTTGCGTCGTATAAAAAAATAAATGAGGTATATATATTTCCTTTTTATATACATTTTCGTTTTTTTTTGTAATACAAAACTTCATATTATAACAGTATAACTGCATGCATTTCGCGATTTTGCTTACACACAAATTTGGGTAAATAATGTTATTGTAAAGGTTAGGAAGTTGGTGCCATTTCATTTTAAATCTTAGTAGCAACAAGTTATGGTTTAATGTTCAACTGTTCTTGCGTGATCTTGTAAGTTAAAAGTTACTAAGTGAATAATGTGTCATAAAGACGTTTTTTCGGTTTCGCGTTGAGTTCGACCTTGCATTCTGTACAATCATTCCTTAGTGTTAGGTTTTTAATTCGTCACTTTGGAATTTAACACGTGAAATGTAAAATAAATTTCGTAAGTTATTATCTATATAGAGCTTAGCAGATTCCGTCTAGGGAAGTTTTGTACCGTATCGAGCCAGTTATTAGACAAGCAGTGATGTGCCATCATAAATTTTCTTTATGTACAGCTCCATAATTTTATTTTCAAAATAAAAATAGTATTTTAATACTAATTAGACCAAATATTTTGGGTACGTATAAATTAACGATTGTTATCGTCACTACCAATTACATGTTACATAGTTATTAAAATTATTTAGTTATTAAACATAGTTATTGAGTTACACAAACATTCCTCATTAAAGCTCATTAGAAAACGACGTATGATTGCAAAAATATTGACGCTCAGTGAAAAAGTATTGAAATTTCAATGATGCTTGATAAGTATTGTTTTTTTTTTACTTAAAGCTATTGATTTTTTTGTCTTTTGCTTCAACCCTCCTTTCTGTTTGTTTGAACCTTCAACACATTTTAGATAATCTCAAGTAGATTGAACCTCATTACAATAGTTTAATGACGGCATCAGTGTAAAGACTCTTGTAGAGTCCGCCTGGGATGGTAACACTGCGTTGTTAGCTATTCAACCGCCTAGCAATAATCTGTGTTCTGGTTTGAAGGGCAATGTTACCAGTGTATTTACTCTGCATAAAGATACTCCATTGCGTTGTTATAGGCAGGTGTTGCTTGCCATCATCCGCACCACTTGCTCGTCTCATCGTTTTATCATAAAAAAATATCCCTGACTTCTGCAGTCAAGACGGAGTCGCGAAGGAGTATTACGTGTATGTAGGAGTATTAGTACCCTCGCGAAAGTTGGACTCAATACGTTTGGACCTAAAGGGAAGAGGTGTTTCGGCTATAACGATGTGTCGCCCTCTGTCCTTCGCGGCCGAAACGGAGTGAGCTGAAAGGTTTTAGGGCTTTAAGCCGGGCCCAGAAGCAGCAAGCCAAGATGTGGCACTGAATAATAAGCCACAATAAATATGTAACTTGAAACAATTTCTGAGTAAAATATGAAAAACAAAAACAAAAAATAAAGTAGTTATTCTAAAGTAGTTAGTTATTCTATAAAATGAAGTTATTTATGGATATTATCGCGTGCTCATGGTCTCGTGACTGATCGCTGGACCGGATATGAACACGGACTCTGTAAAGTGTTGGAAACGTCAGGAATTAAAATAAGCCTCAACAAATTCCGTAAATAGTTTAAATTTATAATGTCAAGTATTCGCGTGAACAGAAGAAATCAAGATGTGTGTGATTTCCTTCAAATGTTTATAATGTATACACTTACGTCAAACTTTATTCCAATTCAACTTCCAAAAATATTTAATTTTAATGTAGGCAGGTCATGCTTACGGCTTCATTCCCATAGATAGTTCTATTATTATATTTTGCACTATTCGTACCTTCAAGTATCATTTGAATACATACTTATATTTCACTTGTGCATAAAACGTATATTATAATTGCTCTTTAAAATATCGAACGCAACAAATGAGGCGTGTTTGTTGACCTCTAGTCATTAAAATATTATTCCCTCTAGGTTGCTTAGTAAAGCGTTTGGCTAAGACTGCGTGGGCTAAATATTGATACTTTTATGCCAAGTTGTTGACCTTAACGGTGTGACTTAACTGAAGCGGTTAGTTTATTATATATTTTTCGTCCACAACAAGCCAATCCGATCAATTAACTTATTTGCTGTGCTACATGTTCTTATCTTTTGCTATCCCCACTGAACCTTTAGTCTGTCCTGAAAAAGTAAAAAAGTAAAGTTTCAGCTAATATATGTCCCACTGTTGGGCACAGGCCTCCTCTATACAGTGGCAATA
>DWHQ01000930.1:0-12012 GCA_018247955.1 Eurytides marcellus marcellus | reverse complement strand
CTTTTCATGTTTGTGTTTTTCATAGTACGTTTTATTCATTAAATATGTTGTTTTATTGATTTTTTGTTGAAATTTCTTTTTTTGTGATGTCATTAACAATAAATCTTTTTTAAGGAATCAATATCCAATCTTCTTTACGAATGCACACTAAAAACTTGGGAATTTGACCATCTTTGCGGAGTGCCATATACAGCCTTGCCCATTGCAACTTTACTTAGTGTTAAAGCCAAGAAATCAATGTTAATGAGACGCAAAGAGGCTAAATCTTATGGTACCAAGAAAGTTATTGAAGGTCATTACAAATCGGGTGAGAAATGTATCATTGTAGAAGATGTAGTGACATCAGGTTCAAGTGTGCTAGAGACAGTTAGAGATTTAAAGAATGAGGGTTTGATAGCAGAGGAGGCTGTTATTATTTTAGACAGAGAACAGGGTGGTAAACAAAATCTAGAAGCAAACAATGTTAAAATAACTGCACTATTTACAATGACTAAATTTATTGATATTTTGATAAAGAATGATTGTATTAGTGAGGATAGAGGAAATGAAGCCAAAAACTACTTTAAAAATATCCAAGCCCCATCAATAGGTGAGTTCTTGTATGTTTGTTAGATGTACATTTTAACAATAAGCAACAACAATAAATATAACAATATAATATAAATAAAAAATAGCAAATTTTATTATAACCAAACTACTTCACATTAACATTAAATATATCTTTTATATACACTAAAATTAATTGTTCTTTGGTACAATAAATTGTACTTATAAATCCTTTTTGAAAGAGCTAAATATCTGAGTTATGCTGACCAATATAAAGTGATTAATAAGCATTGATGAAGTATAGTTATAATGAAGTAACCTAAATGATTGAGAATTGTATACATACCTTCTTGCTATTGAACTATATAAAATTACTTATTTTGCAGTACCAGAAATTGAGAGAATGTATCTGCCTTATGAAAAACGAGCAGAGTTATCAACAAATTCAATAGCCAAAGAACTGTTTAACATTATGGCAACAAAGAAAACTAATCTCTGCCTCTCTGTAGACCTGACAACTTCTATGCAGATATTTAACCTTTTAGAAAGAATTGGGGAACATGTATGTCTAGTTAAAACACATGTTGACATCATTGAAGATTTTAATGAGGACTTTGTAACAAAGCTTAAACAATTAGCAAAGAAATTTAACTTTCTTATATTAGAAGACAGGAAATATGCTGATATAGGCAACACTGTGTCACTCCAATATTCAAAAGGAGTTTATAAAGTCAGGGAATGGGCTGATTGTGTGACTGTACACTCATTACCTGGTGAGGGAATACTAAAAGCCTTAAATGGATCAACAAGTAATGTCAGCAGGGGAGTTTTCTTATTGGCCGAGATGAGTAGTGAGGTAAATTTTTACATAACTTAAACTTTCAGTTTAATCTGTAATTTGTCTCTTTTACGTATTTTTAGTTGCTTATATTTTATTTCAAAATAAACTTGATTGTATAATTAATAATTCCAGGGAAATCTTATCACACCAGAGTATACGGAAGCCACTGTCAAAATGGCTGCCAAATATCCACACTTAATGACTGGCTTTGTTTGTCAGAAGAAAGAAACATTCAAAGACCCTGGGATGATTCAGCTCACTCCTGGAGTACAACTAGAGACTTCAAAGGATTCACTTGGCCAAGTATACAATACCCCAGAGAAAGTGATTCTTGAAAATGGGGCAGATGTGGTGGTTGTTGGACGTGGCATTGTGGCCTCTAAGAATCCTGAAGCTGAAGCTGTTCTATATAAAGATACACTATGGAAATGTTATATGAAGAGGGTGTCTGGAAAATTAGAATGACTACATGCTAGACCTGGAGGCTTAAATAAGTGTTAGTTAGTAAAAAGTTTAAAGATATACATATTATGTGTATATATTGATGCTAGAAAGCAAAAACATAGTAAATGGCAATTTTTTTTTACATTGTTGAAATCAGTAAATGAAGCCGCATCAATTGGTGTGTCTGGTGAATAATTTTTTTTTGCTGGTTACTATGTTTATTCTTTCTAGCGTCGATATGTAAACAGTTTAATTACATTCCAAGTATAAAAATGGTTTTCCTAAACTTTGTAATACTTACATATTCTTTAATCCATGGGCTTTAAATAACTTTGAATAATGTCTGTGAAAAGGAAGGCAAAAAACTGCACAAATATTAAAAAAATGTATTTTTATATGGCATTTTACATTGTCTATATATCAAATTTAATACTACACATTTGTTATATTATATAATGGTTATATTATGTTTAAAGGGTATATTGTTAATTATCCATTTGTTAATATAATTGTTAATATATGATTAACAATTATAAAATGTTATGAAATTGTTATAATAAACATATAAAATTAAGATAAGCCTTAATATTAAGAATTAATAAATTGCTCTGCCTTAATATTTTCTTTTTTTCAAATACAATTGGCTGTTTTTAGCTTGGCAGTTTTTACAGCTTCACGGGAAGAGGCCCACGAATAGACGATTCGCGGACATAGGAGAAACGTAGCTATTGCAACGTAGAATGACGTTCACTCTTCTGGCTCAACATATTTTTCTTTAAAGTATGTAGATAGTGTGGGAATTTTTAGGTCTTAATGCAAATCAGCATTACGTATGTAATAACTATTCACCAAGAATTGTACATTCGGATTAGAGATGAATGAGAATCTGAGGTCTGCTGTCATTAGTTGCATATAAAGCAATATTGTCGGCGTATAGAGCAAACTTGACCTTAGGTGTTTTTGGTATATAGCGAGAACAGAGTGGAGGACTAATTGAGGATTTGCGACATCAAAGAAGAATACATGTGTATGTGCTCCGTCATTTTCCCAATTGCTCGTTTGGAGCGAGATTTAGGTTTCGAATGTATTTTAACCCGAGCCAGGATAATGCGTTCATAGTTTTTCTCAATTGAACTGAGGAGACTGATGGCCTTGTAATTTGATGTCTCAGGATTAATTTGGTATAGGGATGACATTTCTCTCTTTCCACGCATTTGGGAAGTTGCAACTATCAAGAAGAGCATTAAATGTGGCCACTAAAAGGGATATAAAGTGAGCGGGAAGCGTTTTAAAATTTTTATTACACGTAATCTATTTACGGTTCACTTCATTGGGCAGGGACAGAGGAGGCAACGACGAGACGTTCTCCAATTTCTCTTGCCAACTGCCAATAGGCAGTGTGTGATGGCGAGATCTCTTTTATTCGAGTGTCCCCTTAGCTCCTGCATGCGCTCTTTTTTTATATTTCTTTCTAGGTGGCACATCCTAGCACGATTTGCGTTAATCCTGTAAAGATATATACGTATGCTCGTATATACGTATGCTCGGTTAGATGTATTTTTTTCCCTTAACAGCTGTCTGAAACCCTCCAGCAATTCAAATCTTCGATGTGACAGCATAATCGACGATTATGCTGTCACATCGATCCGCATGGCGGAGTCACTGACACTGCTTGCATGTGGGCCGGGAGATTGGAGATCTCAGAGAAAGCGGTTTTAAGTTCTTCTATTCTGTCACGAATAATATTAAGGTGAGTGCCCTTAGTGCCCGGTCGGCCTAACCATAATTTGACGGGACGATGATCAGAGTTACTGAGAACTTGTGTTTGCTAAGAACTTCTATAGAATGTATCGGTAATGTCGGTAATATTTATATTTGCCTATAATATCGGGAGATTTGGAATGATTTCACTATCTCCCGATATATGGTACTATAGTAGGATCCAAAGGACCTATTATATCAAAAGATAGGTTGCTCTCATCACAAGGCAAAGAGAGCACGTCCGTTTGTATTATTTTTATAACTATTCCAAGCAGAGTGCTTAGCATTTAGGTTGCCACCTAAAATTACTGAGTTACCGAGAGTAAGTAAGGCATATTATCGATCTTTAATATACATTTGTTTGGCGATAAAAAAATTGAGGCCACTGTGATGGGTTGATGGCCTGTAATAGCGATTCTACATACAACCGCTCAAATATTTGTAAGAGAAGCTAGATCGAATATTATGCATTGTAAAGACGACTTATAATAGATGATCGTACCGCCGTAAAGGCGGTCCGGGTGATCATTGGCTATTAATTTGTAGTTTGCATCCAGCGACTTCTTGCGATCTTCACCAGATCGTCGATCCACCTAATGGGAGGCCAGACAACACTTCGTTTTCCAGAACGTGGTCACAAGAACACACTCTCTAGAACCTTACCGCCCCAACGGCCATCAGTTCTACGAGCAATGTGCTCCGCCCATTGCCACTTAAGGTTTGCAATTCGTTGAGCAATATCAGTAACCTTCGTTCTTCTACGGATCTCCTCCTTTCTGAGTCGTTCTTGAAGACAAACTCCGAACATGGTCCGCACCATTGCCCTTTGAGCCTTCTTATAAGGCCCACTGTGAGTGACCACGAGAGACAGGCACCGGTGGCGGCTGCACAGAGAGCTAGGAAGTAGTGGTAGGATACAGAGGCGCGGAAGTAGAGTTTCGGAGCTCTTCTGGGCCTGAAGAATTTTTAGAGGCTTAGCCCAAGCGTTAACCTTCGAACCTGCGGTGTCGGTTCAGGGACTAGTATTTCTATTTTTTCGGAGAGAAAGAGGGAGAGGTGCCCGAACCAAAGGCACCATTTTGGGACCCATCCATGCGGCCCTAGAGTGTTTGCTGCTTGCCGCGCGGGGCTTTAAGGCATCCGAAGTTGTTCGCGAGATGTCCCTTGTTCAACTCTTAAAATTTACCAACAAATAAATCAGAAAAGCTTTACAGCGAATAATATCCGACAATGAAGTATTTGTTTGTTTCAATTTCAAAAATGACCGTTAATACGGACTGTTCGGCATCCGTGCATCCGTGCGACGCAAGTGCCGAAAACGGACTGTGGTTTATTCGTCAAAACGCATAAATCTTTCACCATTTACCAAATACATTTTAATAGCCTAATCCTATCTAAATTTCACATCACAGTTGAGTGGTACTTATTAAAAGTAAATTAAAAAGATAATTTTTTTATTAAATGTACCTTTATTATATTTTTCAATATTATTTTAATCAAATAGTAATATGAAATATCTTATTTTTCTAAAGTATTAAAATATAAATGTTTAGCAACCGTTCAGAAGACGAGAATGTAAAATGTAATGAAGAGACCAATAATTTTTAGAAATGAGGCAAATACTTTGTTATGTGGTATTACCAGATCGATCTGTCATATGATATAAATGTCAAATTTGCTACTACATCTATGTTAGGTATTAAGTATCCAGTAACCTCGATCGTAAAAAACAAAACAAAGGATCACAAATATTAGAATATGGATCACATAATTAAGGAATTAGATATAAACAGTAGAAATGTATTCCCAACAAGCTCAAATGATCTTTTTGCAGTGGTTGTGCATAGCAATTGGTTAAAAAAGTGGTTAAAAAACTTGGAAGTTGATAATTCAGTGAATAACATTGATATTGCTTTGCAACCAGGTGAAAGTGTTCCTTATCCTTGGCGTAAAATTTTTATAAGGGTTCGTTCTTATAATATATGTTCTACTGAAGTTAATAAATCCGTAGCTTATAAATTTACTAAACATTTTTGTTATAGGTGATAAATAAGAAATGCTCTAAGGTTTTACCATTACCAAGGTATAAACTTAATGAGAGTAGTGCAGAAGTACCCCTTACTTTATCTCAGTTACTTCATTGTATTTCTCAAACAAATCAAAGAAATTTATGGAAAGAATCATATAAAAAATATTGTCAACACAATGATAACAATAAAGAGACCGCACTGGTTAATCTTTTAGAACATGATCAATTGCTATCTGAGGTGATATTGAGATTGTATGGCTGTAATATTATTAGGGTAAGAAATGATTTCAAGTTAAATGAGTACAAAGATGTAATTTCCAATAAGCATATTTCTAAATCTTATGAGACCCATGTCAATTTGTTAGCTGCTATGATCACATTGGAAACTGACAATAACTATTTTATTGTGTATAGAGGGCATTATGATAACAATTTGCTAGATTGCCTGAATTTCAGTCCTAATCTAATAGACAAAACCTATGCTAGAGGACTTTTCATTGTTTACCAATTGTTAAATGTTTCAAAGGCAATGTGTGATAGAGGTCTAAGCATGGGTATGCTAAGGCTTCAGGATATCTATTTGTCGGAGAATCTCTGGTTACAAATAATCCCTTCAATAACCAACAATATTCATTGCTTAGATACTTCCCTCATACATGAATGTAATAGAAACAAACAACCTACCCCACCATCGAATAATGTTGCTAATTCCAAACGAAATGGAAATGAAAGTTGGCGTAGTGAGGCAGTGCAGCTGGAAAAACTGTGCTCACTGTGGGTCAGAGGAAAAATTTCCAATTTGGATTATCTTTTGCATTTAAACTTATTAGCTGGCAGGGGCTGCAATGATCCCCAAGCACACTTTATGGTTCCTTGGGTCACAGATTTTGCTTCTAGATGTGGTAAGTGTACAAATGGTTTTTGTATAATGTGTGTGTATGTGATATGATATCTCACTTGGCAACCGTATTTAAAATTATTTTAATGTTTTTGTTTTACTGGAAATAAAATGTAAAAACAATATATTTTTGTTACTATTACTGTTATTTACATATAATGTTGTTTAAATGTATATTTGTATATCCATTATCTCAGGTAGAAATTGGCGGGATTTAAGTAAATCAAAGTATAGACTGAACAAAGGAGACAGGCAATTGGACATGACATATGAAGTGACCAGTGCTAACGGTCAGATCCCACACCATGTATCAGATGCTCTATCTGACATTACCTGCTATGTGTATTTAGCACGAAGGTAAGGCATTATCTCGTTACATTTTTGAACAAATTACTGATAGATAAATAGTGTATAAAACACTATTTAAATTTATAAAAATTCATACCCTTAGTCTACTTTGGGACTAACATTATGATTATTGTAGTTTTGTTCTCATTGCACCTTTCAAATTTTTACATCCCTAAGGTAAAGTGTTAACAAGAGTATCTCAATATAATAGCAAGTTTGGTTTATGCAATTTTTTGAGAAAGGATGAGAGCTCCTAAAACTATTACAAATTTATTTAACAAGAGTCATTTAATATATGATTGTGATTGTGAGCAATGTCTTTTGTTTCCCATAATTATAGTAGGTATCTTTGAAGTATGTACTGTTTTCATTGTTTCTATTTGAGGTACATATTAAATGTGGAACAATAAATAAGTTGTTATCATACCAGTTCAGCAGTGTTGTTAAAGTAAATATTGATAAGGGTAACATTGTATTGTCTGCTTTACCTTTTAAATAAATCACAGTTGTGTCCCGATTTGTAAATACTAATTAATGGATCATATTTTTTATTTACTAATTTCCATAATTAGAGATAAGATAGTTTGATTTATAAACACAAAGGTCGTGTTAGAACATATAAAATGCTTAATTTTTACTATTGTTTACAGTACAATTATTTAAAAAGTTCTTTGAAAATCATCTCAGCTCTTTTAAGTATCTGATTGAGTGATAGATATTTATTTGTTGTTATTTTGAAAACTACTGTTGATTGTATTGCTAAAAAAGTGCTCTGTAAATAAGTTAAAATTTTTCATTGATAATTTCACACCTGCCTATACTTATTACCGACCTACTAGCAGTGTCCAAAAACAATAAAAACTTTCTTACTCATTAAAAATTTACAAGGTTTTGTCATATGTATATTAATGTTTTTGTACTTGATATAAATTTTATATGCCTAAGAGTGCCGTAATTCTTTCACTAAAGATTGTAATGAACTCGTGGAAATACGGTAGTAGAGCCACGCAGCTGTTCTCGCTGCTGAATGGGCCGGTTCGAACCGGATAATTACCACGACCTCACAGAAAATCGGCGTGAAGTGGATGTGTGTTTGTGTTTCCGCGTTACGTTACGTCCGGTGAGTGAGGTGGCCGGTAGCCCATCCCGCTCCCTACCCCTCTACCTTCATCCTCCTCTTCCTTCCTCCCCTTTTAACTCCCCTACCTACCTCTACCTCCCTCCTCCTCTCCGCTTCCCGTCCCTCCTGTATCATCTTCTCCCCCATCCCTCCTCCTCCCTCTTTCAAAGTTCTCCCCTTTAAAAGCTGGCAACACAAAACTGTAATGTTGCAAATTACCATGGATGGCGGTGATCGCGTACCATCAGGCCATTGCCAGCCTAATTCATTAAAAAAATAACCGTTTCATTCTATGCCGAATACAATAGTCCAAGGCCCATCAGCGTAAGCAAACATTAAATATTAAAAAGGTCTTCCTATTTTACAAGTGATTTGTGACAAATCGCAGGACACCGAAGGAAATCCTATGCAAACACGTCCGAAACAAATGGGTACCCGCAGAGTATCCTGCCTCAATACAGCGCATGCAGGAATGGACCCCGGACGAGTGTATACCGGAATTCTACACGGACCCAACCGTATTCAAGAGCATTCACGAGGACCTGCCGGTAAGTTCGATTTGTTTGTATTCTGGAATACACCTAGAACCAGGAACCTGGGTTCATGAGTTCTTTCTGTTTTAGAATTGTTTTCCAATTGCTTATTTCGATCTGTAGTTCATACAAATGTTTTTCACGACACGCGACGCAGACGCCAGCTCAGGATCTGCGTCAATGACATCGTGCAGTTTATTCATTTCCGCCTTGTGTGCTGTATCCGTTCTCTGTTCTGTGGCTAGGGCCGGATTTAGAGGCTAGACCTTGAAATCCGGCAACAAAGAAGGAGGCCCCTAGCTTGCTCCGAGTTATTTTCCAAATAAAATGCACAATTTTTTTACAGTCGAGTGCTTCAATAAATAACTTATTGTGAAACCAAATAAATTCTTTCAAAAATATATGTAAATATAATCGAAAACTTTTTTTTCGAAGTCATATGGGGGCCCTCTTGTAGGGGCTCTAGCCCCGGATGTTCTATTCCCTAAATCCGGCCCTGTCTAGTATTAAATGAACTCTTAATTTGACATTGCAATAGATAATTGATTTTTTTACCGTCTTTAATAAAATCGCTACGCTTGGTAATATTCTTCCTTTATACTTAGTTAAATAGAAATTCTGGTTGTGAGGCATGGTTCGTTATCGTAGTGTTTGTGCGTGTGTCACGCATGATTCTGCAAACGGATGTTTATTTGTCATATAAAGCTAATATTTTATTTTGTTTATTTTTTATATCTGTGGCGGAATATATATTTGACCATGCAGTGTATACGGCATGTGCTCTGTAACAAATAGTAATGCTATTTTTATACCGATTCATAGTTTTGTTGCCGCCTGAATGATATAACTAAAAACTCGTATTTATAATGTAGGTAAAGTTTATAAAAAAAACGTGTAATTTGATGGAAAAAACTAATATAGTTGTCTTACAGAGTAACATTTAAAATTACTTTTACTACTCAAATACCTCCAACACAATTTGTAACACAAGTTTGTGCTATACCATCCCACTCAAACTGTTATCCTTATTATACTTATAATACGCTTACAATAATAATGCGTAAGTGGGTTTGTTAATTTTTCACATCTATGACCTAATAAAAGAGCGAGGGATCGGGTTAATTTTTCGGCACTCTGGGAGTGTTTGTGGCGGTGATGGCATAGCTTGTTTTTGATCTGGATACATTAAAAAAAAGTGAGTAAAATGACATGGTATCGACTTCCACGCGAGCAAAGCCGTTGGTGATACTTATGGCTAAATATATATCGTATATTAAATATTTGAAAATGGAATTGTGTATCCAGATAGTTCTCGAATTCGTTGAGTGACGAAACATCCTCCATGTAATTTATAAAGCTGTATCCAGAGAAGAACCGGCGCAGCGATATTGTCCGTATGTTTGTTTTACTAGGCAAGTTGGTTTCAGGACTTGGGGCTGCCTTCGTGGGCTAGCTGCGCTGAAGACTTCATCATGAAGCACAGAGAGGCCTTGGAGAGCTCCCACGTGTCAGAGAACCTCCACCACTGGATCGATATCACGTTTGGCTACAAGTAAGTTTCAACGTTAATAACGAAAGTAAATAACAGTTTATATAATATACATGTTGACTGGTAAAAGAGCATAAATATTTAAAGACGCAACAGTTAATGGTCATATGTAACGAATAAAAATATAATAAAAAGAGAATATTGCTTAACTACGTAGTAAACCTCAACGTAATAAGTCTAATAATAATCAGAAAATATGGTCACCCTCGCGGTCGATAGCGCACCCAAACGAGTCTAGTCTTTTCCCTTTGATACATGCAACGTTGGGCAACGGGCACAGAACTACACCGACCGACCGATTAGGGGGTGGTGTGGGGTGTGTGGGAACAGTGCCAATGTCACGAGTCAATGAACTTTGATATCTATGCGCGGGTGTCGCACATAAACATATTTATTGGATAATTAGGTAAAATTTTAAGTACCTATTATTTTTACATATTCGGTATAAGAATCTAGTAGTGAATACCCTCCTTCAGTATGTACGGTCTTTTACCAGTCAGCCTGTAGTATTATGTAGTATAGTGTTATTTATATTTCTCTATAATTGAGTAGAAGTTACATTCATTTCTCCTCTCTGCACCATGGTATTGGGAATTCTATGAAAAAATTACAAAGTAAAACACACTCCACGCTATAAACCAACCAATTTTAGATTTGTTCAATGTTGCGCTCCGAATTAATGCCATGTCATGATTAATGCTATGAAATAATTTTCTTTATGTGGTCATTAGTAAAGTATTTGAAACATTGGCTATTTAAAAATTAAAGCACAATAAAATTTGTTTCGCTTAATACTCTCGTAAATATTTATTAATATTAAAAAAATAATATTAAGATTTACTGTTGTAACATCATTGTCAATATTACGGGGATAAGTAGGATTTTACTTGGTGTGTAATTTTGTTAGATCATTATTATAAAAATTAAATACTGTCTTAGAGAAGAGATCTTATCCAACAATATTTTAGCAGGCATAATCGTTACAATAGTGTGAATCTATCCTAAAAATCGTAATAATGCACTTCCACGGGTATTTTCTTTATTGATAAGCACGTGCTAAATCTGTTGATTTACCGCGTGCGTTTAATAATAATAATATCATGAGTCATCTCTCACATTGCCATCTAATCCCAAATTAGGCAGATGCAGTACTATGGTAACCGGATAACAGATATATATTTTTAAATACATACTTATATAAATACTTATAACCTAGACACAGAACGAATACCTCTGCTCATCGCACAGATATTTTGTCCTGGGTGGAAATCGAATCCACGACCTTTGACATTTGTTGTTTGTTGCTTTAATTAGTAACGATAAACGGACAAATTTGTTAAACACAGCAGTATACAATATAATGCAATACATTCACTTTCTGTAAGCCACTTACATATCTGCTTTTAAGGTTCTAATGTGTGCAATTTTTCGTGACATAGGACTGCAAGATTCGAACCTGTGTCGACGCCCGGTATGCTGACGCAGTTGCCGTCCGCCCCGAAGCGCCACTGGTGGAAGGGGCACTGTATGCAGTTTCCGCACACGGTCCCACCAATCGCCAGGTTGGCGCCCAGGTGTGGGCAGTAGGCGTCCACGCAATGCGCTGTACCATCTTCACCTCGGTACACGCACAGGTTCACACCTGGAATGCTCCTTATTGATTATAAATGCTATACTCCTATGTGATAATATATATGTAGGAAGCGGGTCAAACGTGGTGAATGAAATGCCAATATGGCGATGTAATAAGTCTATGGTCAACTATAATTCTTACAAACGAGCAAGCGGCTCACCTGATGTAAAGTGATAACCGCCGCCCATGGACATTTGCAACATTAGAGAACTTGCAAATGCGTTGCAGTCGTGAAAGAGGGGAATTTTTGAAAGAGGGAGGAAGGGGAGGAGAGGAAGAGTGGAAGGAAGGGGAGGGTAAGAAGAGGGGG
>DWHQ01000929.1:0-12017 GCA_018247955.1 Eurytides marcellus marcellus | reverse complement strand
ATCATAAAGAATACGCGTAATGCGAGTGAATAGAGAAAATGTAAACGCAATAAGCTGTTATAAGTAAATATTAAATTTAACTTTAGTTAGCACTGAAATGCGATTCTTTGTATTTTTATTAAAATTATATAACAAATTAATTTTTTTTACTTTTTACAAAAAATATCCTAATTTATGCTGATCTATCGCGTTTAATATAACTTGGAACCCCCGTCAGATCCTTATAGCGTTTGTGTTCACAGATCTATAATTGATAGGAGACGTGATATACCGTAAAAAATTGTTCCAAATAATAGATTTTTTTTCGATTAAAGTTAATAATGAATGGTTGTCTGAATGTGATAAGATCGTCTCAATTTAGAAACAGGACAAATTTCGTTTGCTCAAAATCTTACGTAAACTAAAAAGGCATGCATTATTAAACGCGCTATGAAAGACGAATATATTGCAAACCGATACTCGTCTACTGAGCGATATTTATTAAGCCACGATATTGCAAAAGCATAACTAAAATCAAATCGAGCAACCGCATACGTCACATGCGCGGATACCCGGCATACCGTCTCATATTCTCACATATGATCGCGGCCGCAGCAGATTCACACGCGCCACCCAGTTTTTTAACAGGCGACATATCGACAAGCACAATCTTTGATTTATTTCACAACACTATTTTAGGAAACATGTCGCGCCGATCGCCTTATGACGAGATATGAAATTACTCCCCGATGTATGAACAACGCCGGAGTAATATATGGTGCTGCGCTTTAGATATATCGATGACGTTATTGGATGTTTTATGTTGACTTAACGATCGATTGCGGCAAAAAAGAACCTCGGTAAAAGGCTCTAAGCGATCCCACGATCAATGCTAAATTATTATAGCGTACAGTTAGTAATGCAGGCAAATAAAAAAAGCCACATTGATAAATTTTTCCAATGGGAGGCCGAAGTATGCATTGATCTAAACTGTAATAAAATTACAGAGGTGTAAATTGTGTCTGTCTGTTTGTTACCTAAAAATATGAGAATGCTGAAGCTGGACAAATTTAAATATAACTTGTGTCGATATAACTGCTTTTTCAACTTAAAGGCTGATGTATGTTTGATCTCCATCGATTTAGTAGATTGAAGATTAAATGACTTGAGAATAACGAAACCAACAGGACAATGTCCGTTGGTCCAGCTCGTTCTTTTCATTTTAAGAAAATTTGCTTCGAATACGCTATCGATAGAATTGGTTTCTTTTGATTTTTTTTATTTTTTATTTTACGTATTCTATAGATCGATTATATGTTATCTCTGTATATTATAAAAAATTTCTTATAAAATTTTTCTTAAAATGAAAAGAATGAGCTGGACCAACGGACATTGTCCTGTTGGTTTCGTTACAGTGTATACCATAGTCAGTGTTTTGCTAAATCTTATTTCAGTTATTTTCAATTTAAACATTAAATATTTTTCGTTATAATTTTGGATAAGCATTGTACTAAACATACATTTTTAACATACATTATTGTTGTAACGCAAAAATGTGGCATGAGTATGTATAATCATGTTCACTAAAAATAATAACGGTCATGACTATTCTCGTTGCTATTAAAAATGTGTATTAAAAATTTCAAAAGAATGCTTTGCATGAAAACAATGATTAACGTCGAATGTTAATGAAATCAACAACTGATACATATATACATATGTATATCGGTTTCGCTCCAGGGCTCAGCATGCGTGTATATTTAAGAAAACATCTTGCAGGGAGGTGAGTGTACGTTCGTGCTAAAGCTAGAAACTGTGCCACGCATGCGTACGTGACAGCAATACTGAACACTTAGGATAAGTCAAGCGTTAAGAGAGGCAATCTTTAAATATCTTGCACATGATCGTGATCTGATTATAAAACCCTTATGGCAATAATTACGGATAATTGATTCAATAATATCTATGTATTAAGAAGACTCTATTTAAAATCTTTATTGACTGATTATTTATTTAACACGTTGTTGCTTAAATGATTGCAATACAAATACAAAATAAAAGTGAATTTTATCATCGGGACTTCACGAAAAGTAAACAGTTAATAAAAATGACTGAACTACAACGAAGTTCTTATATGGACCAATGCGATCAGAATCCAAAGTATTACAGCGTAAGCATTTAACGCGGATTCCGACCAATAGCTAGCAGATTTGCGGCGCATGCGAATTGCCGGCGACAAGCTTGTAAATAAAAAGCAATCGCATGAGAACCGGGGCGAGGAACCGTGTGAACAGCCGGAAACGGGAGCTTTTTTTTTATAACGAGATCATTTCGCAACGTGTTAACATACGACTCCTTTTTAAACGACCACGTAATCATCGGTTGGTAAATACTTTTATCGAAATTATACAATCACTCATTGGTACATAAATTTTCTGTGTCCCTATTTGCAACGATTGTGTGATCCGATCAGAATGTTTGTGAAATCACCGTGAGTTGAGAAAAGAAAAATAACAACAAACTTTTCGACAGAGAAAGGTGATTTCTGTTATGAAGAGTGATGGATCATCATCACACTCCCTGTTCTGTTGTAATTACTTATGTGTAGCATTTTTATATTAACATATGTACATTCATAGCGATGGATACACTCTAATAGTTTCTTATGAAAATTTTAAGGGTGAAGAAAAGTAGCTTTAGCATAATGAACATATTGAATGACTTTGTTAAAGCTAAAGACGTCACTGCCTTAATTTCATTGGTCTACAACAGGCCATTGATAACCTAAGACTTAATTCACACTTGCCTTTTCATTAATAGCAATCTGATCACTAACAGGATAATTTAGTCCAGATAATTTTTGTCGTCCACATTGATTAAATCGAACAGATTTTATCTCGAAACCCACTTCGAGGTTCTGTCCCTATAATAAAGGTTAGCGATTAAAACCGTAACAACGACGGATATAATAATGCGTTTCTATTATGCATTCAGCATATAATCTCCACGAAATTGTGTATCCGAGCGGGTAGATAACAAAACTTGGCCGTATTATAATTTATAGTTCGCCATTAGGGCGAAGTCTGTAAACTCGCTGCGTTTCATTTGCATTGGTGATTCGGATTTGCGGTGACACCAGCAGTATTAAAATGATGCATGGGGCTCTGATTGCGGACGACCGCGACGGGCTGTTCCGATGCGGTGGACAGCATCGCGTGGGGTGAGTCTCTTATCGTTGCCGGTTATGCAACCCTAGGATTTGTGTTTTGATGTAAAATTGAATTATTAAGACACTGGCAGGTATTCATCGCCATAAAAGAAAAAAAGAAGAAGTAATCGTGAATTTCGTGTCAAAAGAAAATGTTACATTTCAGGGTGTAACACTAAAGTATGTCAGTTATTTAACTTCGCTTATAAAATGTTATTATATTTAAATGGTGTATACCGCCCGAATAGGAACAAATCTTGAGAGATATGGGAGAATGGAAAAAGTCTTTCGTGGGGGATGTTTGAGCTTTTGTTGTTGGGAGCATCGTTTCCATACCATGTCTTCTAACAGTACTTCCATGACTGTTGCAAGCATAATATACCTATTGTAATCAAAACGTGAAAGAACAATACTAAGATATACCTTTCGATAAAGGTATACAATTATTAAGATACATAAGATTGCGACACAACTCCATTTCCACTATTGAATACTATCGTGATAAGTTCGTAAGACACCTACGGCTCGGACATTGAAGAAGAGAAAATATAAACATTAATGCCGAATGCGAGAGTCACAAACTTGCACGAGACGTGCACATAATAGTATTAACACTAAGCGCCTTAGTAACAAGCCGATTCTACTTTACCGGACAGGTTGTTCGCAAGGCGATACCCTCGGTGCGGCATACCAATGCCATAATAATCTTGACTAGTGAAATCCCGACACGGCCCTCGCCAACGCATTCGCCTTACGTAGGTGGTCATGCCTTTATCACGACCACAATACCGCTCGCGGACGCCCTCTTGAATTTTATTTGACGTTCCCTTAATAAATAATGGATATGTCGCTGCGACGTTAGTTTCGCGAAGACATCGTCCGTTACGATCCTTAGATGCAAGAGCTGGGACTAGAAAATCTCTCGAAAGCAACCAGTGTTAAAGCCTTGCCAAATTTTTAGCATTGTTTTCATAGTATAGAGAGACCGAGTTATTAATTTGGCGTATAACCATTCTCCGTTTCAATTTAAAGTTTGAAAACTACAACGATTTAAAATAAAAGAAAGTATATCATTGAAAGTATATCAACGTTAATGACTTCTTTACTTAACCTTTACAACATCTGTAAGATTTATTTTTATTGATTGTTTTTTTTTTTTAATTAATATAGCAAGTAAATGTCTCCCATTTGTTGTACGTCGGTTGGCTAATTGACGGTTTAAGAAATATTTTACGTAAAATGCAAATATGGTACCGCGCACATCGAGTTTTCTGTCGTTAACGAGCGCTAAACAAATAAGTAATTAACATTATTTCGTAATAAACCATTTAGATTTAAAATGTGAATCGTTATAAATTAAAAACGATGAAAACGAACTCAGTTTCCATTAAAATTTAAAGTTTATGGCTTTCGCTTGATGTTTTAAATCCCTTTTAATACGCAATACAATGATTCGGTTAAGAAACATACCATATTACTCAATATAAAATAAACAGGAATAAGCATTTTTTTTAAAGTTACTGTGAGTCAACAAGTCAATTATGTATTACAGTTAGTTTTTACGTGAAAACTAAGTGACGAGCAAACCTTGAGCCTGATAGTAAGTGTGCTTGCCACAAAATTGCATGGCTATACGCTGTTATCTTCTGCCAAACAAATAAGATGATACATCCCTATTTACAGTAGGTACGTCTGAGGTGATTTTCAGGCATTTATACTGAACTAATACTGTCTTCTTTTTATTTAAAATGTTTAGCGCTTGACTACCATACTACAAAATATGTATGTTACAAGATAAAAACTCAACAATTTTCTGTTAATTCTTGGTTTGAAAATGATGAAGTTAAGCGGGGGTAGCAATACTCTTGCTATTTATTACTATGTTTGTTTTGTTTTTATTTTAAAACTATGTAGTAGTGTGGGTGTTGTACAACATAATTGATAACGCAAACACAAATACACAGTACACAAAGTTTTCACATATATAAATATATATAAACGTTAAAATAATTTTATTTGTTTCCTATAATTGAAAAAAAAATGTCATGAAAACTGACACTAGCCAGATTTGATGTACACGTAATTTAGATATGTGATATACTTTTATCTTCATGAAAAAAGATTAAAGTAGATTTAAAAATTATAAAGATTACATGCTGAAATATAATCTTTTTCAACTTCTTGTTAAAATCAATGCGAATAAATAGAACTATTATTGTTTGGTTTTCCTACGGTTCCTATGTAACAATTGCGCAATAAACGTGTCGAAGGCTTCAAGAACATGCCTTTGGGCATCACCTTGTGGCCTGGGGCGGGAAGCCGGATACAGCCACTGTCACAGATTATAACACGCATGTCCGACACGGCCAAGAACATCGTTGCGTAATGAAATAGCACAGATAATTGCAATTAAATATTCGTGACGGGTGAAAGTGCGACATGTCTGTCACATCGGGTCGCTTACGCACAGCTTATTGCGCTCGATTTGGATTGAATTTAAGCAATCTGTAATTATTATTAATGCATATTTTACATACATTAATAAATTATCGAATTCTTACTATCCTCACCTACATTATAAATCTGAAAGGTTTCCTGGTTATTAGCAATGAGCCGTTATGAATTTTGTCGAAGTACGCAGTTTTTTGTCGACATTTGACATATGTTCTTTTTTATCCCTGATAATATCAATAAGGATTGTTATTTTTATTTATTAAATTTTTTGCTATCAATGGCAATTTATATCATGTCCTTCCATTTGTTCCACTTATGCCATCAGCGTTATTATGTTAATAAAGTAGTTAACATTGTTATGGAGGATTCAGTACGGCTTTGACCCCGTAATATTACGTCTGGATATGTAAAATCATACACTACGTTGAATTATTTATTATTGATCGTCGCGTGTTCATTATATAATTTATTGCTTTTACTGTACTTTTAGCATTTGAATTATGCGACAGTTATTCAAATTTGCAATTTTGTAATTGGTTTTCGTATGATGTAGTTTATTCCTATAGTACAGCTTACAGATGTTAGTTTTATTACCAAGGACAAGATTAACAATTATGTTTTACTGCTCAACGTGCATTTTGTAATCAACGCAAGTAATGTAAGAACGCGAGTATCTTTCAAACCGCTGATCGAACTTTTTACACGTTGATGTTAATTGAATTTTTAATTGTACCCAATTATTAGGAACTGTTCTAAAGAAAACTAACAGTTTTATTATGCAAACAAGGAAATAGTGCTATAAACTTTACAACTGATAAAGTTAACTACAATCATGAAACACAGATATAAATCTGTTTTATTAGTGTTATTCATTTATTAGAGAATTACCTCAGTCCTAATAAAAGTAAATTAGACTCGATGTTTTTCATGAGAAGTTTATACAATTTTCGAACGAAAGTGTTAAGGAATAATAAGTTAAATAAAACGGATTTCACCCCAACATAATGCATGCCTTATTTGTCACTTATAGAAGGTAATAATAGCTAGATGAGTTATCGTCAACTATTCAATGTGTAGATAAATTTGAATTAAATATTGCCAGTTCTCTATTATGTGTATGTGCTATGTTAATTAACGTCCTTCTGAACACTGCTATCTTCGGAATGTCGGTTGATACAGTACGACAATAAAGTAGCATATTTTAATAGATTTAACAAATTATTCTGAATCAGCCTCTCATTATAATCTCTGTGAAGCATAATTCAATGCTTTGCTTCAAGCTACCAAGCAGTAAATAAAATTTAATATATACGATATAGCCATTATAATTTTAGTATATTTTACTATTTTTGCTTAAACAAAAAAACCTTTTTTTAAATAATATTGCTACAAAACTAAAGAGTAAGACATTTTTTATTGTTTTGTCCTATATTATTAAATATAAATTTGGAAGCATTGTATATAAGCATAAGTATGTCACGATTAAAGGGATAGGCTGAGGTAACGTTTTTTCATATTCCCGGAACTGCATAATCTTTTCCTGTTCCCCGTGCATATATTTACATGGTGTGTTATATATTACAGCAGCTATCACTAATAGTTTGAAATCCAATCAGCAACAATCAAAATAAATCTTTTTTTGTGTATGTTTTTCACTAACGCTAAGAAGTTTAATTGAAGCTGTTTATTTTTTCTCATTTGTGGTGCCTACGAGTATGATCGATTATTTACTCTGTAAAGGACTCAACTAACTTTCCTCATGGGTTTTGTTGCTACGGGTCGGTACAATTTTTTGTAGATACGGTTTTTTGATTTTTTTAATCACAAAAGAGGAAAACAAACGAAAATAAGATTCTACGCGAGCAAATCAGCGGGCAATGCCTAGCTATTTAAAATTATGATTTACTCCTGGTTAAATCAACCGTTGTTTACGACGGACTTTGTGATCGTACGAGTCTATGAAACGTGTATGTAAATGACTCAATGCTCCGCTTATCAGCCGCCATTCTGACCGTCATAATTGTATACCATTAGTGCATCCGCACCTATAACGAGACCAATATGTATGCATTCGATGTTTCACTTGAATATTTAATACCAACGCCTTGATTTATGCAGCTTCAAAAGTTGCACCGATTTATTCCACGATACACAAACAAGGTATCCACTGATATAATTCGTGAATGTACAATTTGTATTTTGTATTGGTCGCTCGAATACAAATTCAACAAGCGACAAGCGAAACTGTAGATAGCTTTTTGATCTCCAAAGTGCAAGGATGTCAGAGTGACATCGTTCCTTAATATCATGTGGTGTTTTCAAGTTTTGATTATCGAAAGAACAAAAACAGTGTTGACGTGTACAAGAATGAAAATAATCCATGGACGTAAACGCTGTAGTAACTAAGAATGAGGTCATACACAAATGTGCAATTAAGTTCCACGAGTACAACAATTCACCTGTTAATCGGCCGCATTACCTGTAATCGACCTTCCACAATGATAACACAGAACTAGACCAACACTAGCGGGCTGTCATTAGGGCCTATCGGAGCGCCATTTTCAATGAGGGCGGGACGTAATGGCGCGAGCGTAGGTTATAGCAGCTCGCTTACGGGATATAATGCGGGTCAAGATCTTCTTGATGTATCAATGCAAAAAAATATGTCGAGATATTTAGATAGTCTTTTACAGAACCGACTTATTTCTTATAAATCATTATAATTCTTTCAAGTTCCGATATATTCATAAAGATATTCAGGGCTGGATTTACAGAAGAGGTAAGGCTGTAAGGCGCGGGACCTCAACTAAAGATAGCACACCCCTACAATAGAGACTTCGAAAAAAAGTTTTTGAATATATGTTTCAAATTTATTGAAAAACTCGACTGAAAAAAATTGTGCGTTTATTTTGGAAAATAACAAGGGACCAGGGGGCCTCCACTCCTTTATAGCCCTAAAGCCACCTTATTCTTGCTCCCTATCACTCCGAGGGAGAGGCCTCCTTTAAAAATTCCCTCCCTCCCCCCTTAAAGGCTGGCGTGATATGTTGCAAATGTCCATGGGCGGCGGTGATTACTTACCATCAGGTGAGCCACTTCCTCGTTTGTCAGCCTAATCTATTAAAAAAAGACCTTAAAATCTGACCATGCAGATATTTAAAATATTTATATTGAACTTTAAATGAGCCTTTGCTCCGATCCCTTATAAGTTGTTAAATTTTTGTGAAGTCATTAGTAATTTTATCTTGCTTCTTAAAAACAAAGTAACACATATAGGAGTATATATGTGCATATCTACTTTTGTATTGACAACATTAGTTCCATTAATGCGTCGCAATGTGACATGTTAGCGTATGAATTTAAATTGTCAGTACTACTGATTAACATAATCCTGCCCACATTACTTTTGATATGGACCTTGGCATTAAACCGAAACGTCTGGCAGATGCCCGGAGATGATACGAAGAGTACCTATAGTGTTAATGCGTCTACATATATGCGACATTCGATAAAGTTGAAATATTGTGCTGTCGCGAACGTTATGTGCTGCTATAAAATTACCCAGACTTCAAGGTGTTTCGAACGAAACGGGCGAACATGTAAACACTGTGATATAAACCGCGATAGCAGAATTTATCGTAAGCGTATGATCATAGGGAAAAATATCGATCTCAATTAACGTTGGTTTTTATGTTGAACCAATTTTGTTTTGTGTAATTTATTCATCGTAAACATTGTTTATTTTGTTAAGGCAACCTTATATTATATTCACACTTCTCAATTTTTTTCTTCCATACTGACACATCGTATTTGTTTACTCTAATCGCTTTTATGATGTTTTGATCAGAGCAACGATAGAATAAGGATTAATTATTTTCGTTTCGAATAATTTACAGAGTCCATTGAATCTATAGATTAGTTTCAGTTTAACAATATATTGTTGAACAAAGTTTCTTAAAGATAATTATGTGATGAAAGATACTGCTATCTTAAAAATAATATTCTGAATCGAAGAAAGGGCTCTACAACGTTCACTTTTAAAAGCTCCACTTATGTAATAAATATCAATGAAAGTCTTTTTTATCGTATTTGTGTCAAAACACAATTAGATCAATAGCAGGAATACTTGATATGTATGGATAAATATTTATATAGTTCTAAAGAACATGACAAATCATTGAATAGAATTTGTAGAGCTTTTGATTATATCGTAAATGACAATGTAATTGTATATAATTTTTGTTTACTATCCATTCATGCCTTGTTGACCAATTTATTTCAGTCTGAGTGGTTAAATTGTCGTGGTCAAACTGACCTGTACCTCAGCCCAATTTTTCCAAAAGTCCGGGCAATTAAACTGAGACGATCGATGCAAATTCTGGAACAGACGTTGCCTCCTTGTATGGGCTTCATTAAGGGGAGAATACAAAAACATTAAGGAGCTTGCCTTGCGGCAGACGTTTAAATAGGAATGTTTTTTTTTAATTAATAACTGATCGCCCGTTCCGGGCCATTGTTACTCACTTGTCGGCCTGGAGAGTGCGAAGTGATGGATGGATGCTCTTTTGAAATCCACCTCCAAATAATCTGGTTGTTGGTCTTTATTTTTGTTTTATTGTAAAATCTGTACAGACGTTGATAATTACAACGATTATTTAAGTTAAATGTTTAATTGGTATTATTCTGAAGTGAGGAAAAAAAGAACTTAAGGGAGGAAAGAAACTATTTATATCTATTTGTTCAACTAATGTGTACATAATTTTATTTGTTTAGCAGTTTTATTTTCGTATAATACCTAATTTAATTTTAATTCTTGCAAAGTTTTATTTGATATAACCGTGTAGTTGCTACATTTATACTGCTCTCTATGAGTTTTAGCAAAATTTTATTAAAGACTACTATAAAAAAGACTAACATACATATATAAAAATTAGTAAAGCTCATTATATTTCGTTTGGAAAGTCGTTGACTCATAAGGAAAGTATAACGTGTTGAATCTGTTTATAGATGGATTAATTAACTAAGTATTTCTCATCTTCCAATGCTTACAATTTTGATTTGCTACTAATTGCTGTGCGGCTGTTTCGAATAAATTCATATTGGAGTCATTCGACATGAATTTAATGTCCAAGTTCTCGGTAGGCAACTCGTTATACGGTAGCTTATGTGCAGCTGCCTAATGGGTAGTATCTATTACAAATTTGTTACTCTCCGGTCTATTTACTGCTCGATATGAATTGAGTGAAGTCATACTTGGAGATCATTATATAAATTTCATAAATGCTCCTGGGTAAAGTCTTCTGCTCACTCTTCTACTATTTACGATCCACCTTACTTGGCCTATTAACATGTTGTATTCACATTTCAATAATTTAAACAGATCTTGGGGTTTATTTTTAAATTCGGGCTTCTTATCAGCCTTAATTAGAATGTAATATTGCGCACAATTGTTTTTCAAAAATAGCAAGTATATATGGATTGAACTTTTACAAATAGTAATTAGGTATGGATTAAGCTTTCATCATTTTATGAGATATGCAGATAAGTTATTATGATCCACCGATAACTGAAATGAAATGACGAATAATGATGAATTATGATTAACGTAATCGTATACAAAATAGTAGTAGGCAGTATACGAGTATAGCTATAAATTATTGTTTCGAAAGTAAATATTAAACTAAGAATCAAAATGAGTGCAAGATAAAGAAAATGATTATGGAAAGCACTTCGAAAGTGTTTGCGACAATATGAAGCACCCAGTAATTAATCTCGCACTTTCTCTCGAGAGCAAAGGAAACACTCCTGGAAAGCCCGGGGCGACACTATTACACCGTACACGGCCCAGCCTAGCACCTGCTTTACATACTGATCTTGTCCATCCGGAGAGTGTGCACCAATTCCGAGTGATGTGCGGCCACTGTTGTGGTGTCGATAAATATTAAAAGGGTGTATCGATATTTGTTTAGAACGTAGAGGTCAAACGAGTATTTCCAAAACAATTTACAATAATATTTCTTTCGCTGCTGTTTTCTTCTACAAAAAAAACGAGTTGTTTTAATGTTGACCGACCATCCTCACGTTGTTTTAAGATGATGATTTTGTGCGTGCATATTTTGCTAATTTTAACATACATACTCTACAGTGGTAGAGCTACGTAGCTGCTCTCGCTGCTGATTGGTCCGGCTTGATCGGATAAGTACCACGACCTCACAGAAAATCGAGGTAAAGTGGAAGTGTTTTCGCTTCTGCGTTTCGTCCTGTGTGTGAGATGGTGACCTCTCTCCTATTCTCTTCCCTACGCTTTCTCCCCTCATACTCCCCTACCTATCCCTGCCATCGTCCCCTCCCGTCCTCCCGTCTTCTACTATCCTCC
>DWHQ01000928.1:0-12018 GCA_018247955.1 Eurytides marcellus marcellus | reverse complement strand
TATTTCTTTTAAATATGAACAAAAGTTGGCCTTGTGTCAAAAGTGGACTTGATGCGATTTAAAATCTAACGGCTCAAATATAATAACACTAAATATTTTATGGTAGTATACTTACTTTGAAATAACAATAAAAAAATATTTTAGTACATTTATTTGTACTGCAATAAAACAAAAACACTAAAATGAACAAACATAGCTGTTAATATACAAATCTTAAGAACGATTAGCCAATTTTAAAAACAAATGAAATGAATACAAGTACTTACAAACTTTAATTTTACCCTAAACGTGTTGAAGTTCGTTTATGGTTGAGTATTTAACATCAATACATTTTCAACCTCACTTATAACCTCAGGCAGTGCGGAAAATATATTAGAATCACATTTAACTTTTTCCGTAACATACATTTCTAGAACTGCTTTCTTCATTTCTGTCAGTTCAAATATATCCTTCTTATCCTTCACATTGTCTTTAAATTTACATTTTACTCCCACAGGGCTGGACTCATCATTTGATTGGTGGGGATAATTAGTACAGCCTGGTATTAGGGGCAATATTAAATTTAGTGGACTGCCGTCACCGTCTTTGTTTATGTTACTTGACAATATGTCACAATTTTCTTGATTTATATATGATTTCTTAAAATCCTGTCCTGAATTTTCAACTGTTATAGCACACAAACAGCTATCACTTTTGAAAATCATTCTTTTTGGATTATGACGTCTACTCGCTTGGGGTATAGTGTTACAATAATAATTATGAAATTTTACGTAATTCCTTTTATCTGAATATAGCATACTATTAAATTGAGGAAGTCTGTGAGGTTTACTTGTTGAGGAATTGGATTGTAAAGCTTCAAATATTAGTCGCTCGGTGTGATTTCTTTTATCTTTTTGATCACTTAAATGACACGATGCGACGCTTTGTAGTGCGTTTGCTGACTTTTTAATATTTCTGACCTCTATATTTCCCTTTATTCCTTTTTTACATTCAAACATACTTTGGATCGTCTGCTGCGCTAATGTACGTCTTACTTTGTTCTGTATTTGATAATCAGATAAGATTTTGTTATAAAAACTAAAGTGTACAGATGACTTTGAAGCTGTCTTACTACACTTAAAGGTTTCACTGTCCATTTTTCTCATTTCAGGATTTAAATTATAGCTTTCTATCTTATTATCATGACCGGAAAACACAGTTCTTTGTTTTATAATTGAATTATTGTTAATATATTTTTTATTATAATTTGTACCGATGGATTCCAATACAGTGTCTACAACGTTCATTCGCTCCACAATTTCCTCATTACTTTTTGATATATCATTGTTTTGTAATTTCAATAAAGTTACATTTTCACCATATTTGTAACATTCATTAACATTGTCGAGAGAATTCGTTAAATCTACTGTGCATTTATGAACAGAGCATGGGTTATTATTAACAATTTTTCCCATCTCTGATGATGTAGATCGCAGTTTTTGAGATATTCGCTTGGAGATTTTGCTCGTTTTTGATTTTTTTGTATTCATATCTTCGCGATGTTTGCAATTCTTGATTAGAACTCTAACATTTACAAAAAACTTACTTCCTTTATGGCGTACCGATTCATCTGACTTGTTTAGGGGCGAGTGTGTTTTTTCGTGTGCGCCTTCGATTACATCTTCTTTTTTCTGTTCCTTTGTACATTTTTGGCTACTGTCATTAATACTTATTACAATATTTTTATCTTCACCTTGCTTGGGCTTAACTTTTAAATGAATTTCTATTAAATGATTTTTCGACTCATTTGGTTTATTGCAAACGTGGGAGACCTTTCCATGTGAATAGCACGGCGTGTTTGTGGTTTGCACAATACCCTTGTTTGCTGTTGAATCATTTTCCTTGTTACCTTTGTTATCAACTGTATTTTCATTATTAAGATCAACACTTTTGCACTCACAAGTATGATCATCAATAGAACATGACTTGGATGCATTTTTAACAACAGGACGTTTTTTAAAGTGAAATCCTAATAATTTAGACCTACTTTTCGTAGCCGCAAAGCAATTCTGACGTGATGAAGTAGTGTCCGAACGGGCAAAAGTTTGAGCTAATGGGGAGATTCTGAGCATATCTGTTATATTTGACCATCTCTTTGTACCCTTCTTAATGTTGTCCAAATACTCATTAGAATATTTTTTATCAACTAAAAATTGTTTGCGTATTTTAGTGAATGCAGGTATTTTAAAATAACTTTTACTATGTTTTGAAGATTGGCATGCCTTAATTTCAGTATTTTTACGATCGTCAGAATTGTTTGATAGTTCATTGTAAGATTTATCTTTCTGCGCACATTTGAATGTATGATTTGATGTACCATCCTTAGATACAGATTTTATTTCATTTTTATCACTTTGAATATTCGATTCAGTATTTTGATAAATGTTGTTTTGAGGAGGCAGGATAAAATTTTCTTTGATAGGTCTTGGGCCCGTTAAGTTCGATTCTTTAATTTCCGACTTACACTTAGAACATTTTTTTATTACAAGTTTATTTTTTTCGTTCTCGTCTTTTCTGGAACTTATTTCTTTAATTTTATGTCCATGTTCAATTATTTTATAGCCACTGTCAGTTTGTACTTCTTTTGGTAGCGTTAATTCTTTGTTTTGTAATGCATTGTCCATATTATCTTCTAAAATAGTAATAGGTTTTTGGTAGATCTTAACCGACTTTGGTGACTTAATATTTAGTGGTTGACTGCAACTTGATACAGATATTAACAATTCATTACCACATTTCCATTTAGTTCTATTGCTGTTCAAATAGAGTTTTCTCTTTTTAAAAACTTCCAACGAATCTTTGGGCAGAATTCGTACATCCGCGCTAGTTTTAGAGTTATCTCGTTTATGTTTACTCAGTTTTTTATTTTTGTTGATTTCTTCATGTTTTGTATTCTCATGTCCTATTTTACCTGCTGCGTCACATGAAGAAAGTAATGTTGCAAACCGAATACCGTCTGTTGTTTTCGGGTATGATTTTATATTTTCTTTTTTACCCTTAACGCTTTGTAAAGAATCAATCAAATTTCTCCGAATATTCAAATAATTGGTACATTCAGAATCTACTTCGTTTGGTATCCAATCCTGGTAGAGCTTACGTAAATATATTTCGGTAAATTTCAAATTGTTTATGGCCGTTGGATAAAAAGTGTCAGTGTGATTATTTCTTTCAGTCTTTTTGGCGTCACATCTGAAATAAATAATTTTTAATTTAATTTTATACTTTAATTTTTATGGTATTTTCAGTACGAAATTAAATTTTTAATCTTAGAAATTATATGATTATTACCATATTAAAAATTCACGATTAGTGAAAAATTAACGTAAGGAAAGAAACAAAAGAAAGGACGGATCTTGGGAAAAGGAAGGAGTACTTGTAACTTATAATGATGATGTAAAATCCGTGTGAAATTTATGTATGTAAAACGCTCTTACACAAGATATTTCTATCCTAAAATAGGGACAGCGTTTTTTTTAAGAAAAAAAAACCTAAAATAGAAAAAGAATCATTAAATAAGTAACGAGTCGATATGTGAGATGGTATATCAAAGCTCAGTAAACTACGTTAGTGATATAGACTCGAGTACTTGAAAACTGCTTGACGACAAAATACATTGTAAAGCTGTGGTACTACTACAGACGGACTCAATATTTGCAACAATTTTTTTTTATACTAAACATTATACAATATATTATTTGTATACTAGTTGTTATATTGATTTAATTACTGTTATAAACTGCAGATATTATTTAATTACTGTTATAAATTTTAATAAAAATTACCCTAGATTTTTCGGATTTTGCTGTGTTACTGTTTCCACTCCCATCGTTTTTTTATTGTTTTGAGTGCTTAAGTTATTGTTAAAGAATATACTTTTGTCCAACCGTTCGGCTTTTGCTAAAACTTGTTTATCTTCATGTTTAGTACTTCCAGCGTTTTCAAAGTGTATTTTTTTATGGGTGTTATTAGAAGTACGCTTTCTTTTGCTAAAATCCGGCTTAAGGTCAATCTTTTTGCTAGTGACTGAATTAGGAAAAGACGTTTCATAGTCTACTATATTGTATACCTTTTCGTCACTTTCTTTATTTACATAGCTGGTAGTCTTATGTTCACTGCTGTGTGATAAGCCAATGTCAAACATTATTTTGGAGTGTGGTATAAGTATATTTTCTGCGCAAGTATTACAGGTAAAAATTTTCTTATTAGCAGCCATTGAAGTTTTTTGTTTGCTTACTAAACTTTTGGAGGGTTCGACGCTATCAGAGCTTTTATGTTTATCATATACTAAATTATACTTTACTTTTGCTTTCATAAACTTGTCCAGTATTATATTCGGTATTATCCAAGCTTGTATATATTGTCTTGTAAAATTTGTTACGGAGCTTCTTTGTTTGTGTAGTGGTGATACTGTATTTGCAATATTAAATTGCAGTGTTTTCATTTTATTTGAATCATTTGCAATAAAATTTCTATCATCACTAAGGTTTTGATATATACTACGATCCATAGATCCAACAAATTTCAATTGGTGATTTTGCTTTGAGTAGGTCTTTCTAATTTTTAATGTTAGCTCTTCACGTATTTCGCATCTTCCAGATGTGAAAACTTTTTTTGGGTTTATTTCTATGGTACACTCTTTATCTCTTTTTCTGAAGATAAGAAATTTCTTTCGTTCTTTCTTATCTACAGATTTATTGTTAGAAAGTTTTGCTGATTTGGTGTTACGTTCGGATCTTTTGTTCATGCAACATTTTATTTTACTTTTTTCATTAATGTCGCCCTCTGTGCTTTGTTTTCTTCCCCAAAACTTAAACATTTTCTTCACTCCATGACTGTCACCCTCTTCAACCGGTAATTTATGCAATTTTGATGAATTTCTTGTTTTCATACCAGTACGGGTATTTATTTTTGGAGGTGGTGATTCCACTAAACCCTTTTCAGGTATGTCGATTGGCAATAAGTTTGAGTTTTTCTGAAGATTTTTCGATTTTGTTTTGAGAGAAGGTTGATCGGATATCATAGAAACTTCTTTACAACTAGGTTCCGTTGACTGACTAGATGTTTTTAGAGTATTTTTTAATAAAACATCTTTAGAACTATTACCTCGTAAAGCTTCAAATCGACGTAATAAAGAATTGTTAGTGGAATCTTTATTACGGAGACAATTACGAGATCGAACTGAAAATATTTTTCTATATTCTCTTTCTAGTATATTCTCCATTGGATCGATTAAGATTCGTGTTAAATTGCCTTCAAATCTCTGTTTATCTAAACTGTATGCATGTTGCACAAGAGAATCCAAGGAATTGACATAACTTTGATTTTTAGTATTCAAAACTGTTGATAAATGAATGAAAGACTCACTTTCAGATCCTTTTAACTTAGAGTCTGTGTTTACTGCGAACTCTTTAAATATTTTCACTTTTTTCGACTTACTTAACTCTTTATAATTAAATTGTGTTGTAGCATTAACAAATTTGCCTTTATAAGATTTGTAGTGTAAATTAGCTTTTTTGTATCGCAGAGAGATAGCTTCAGGATTTGCATAAATGGATTTAGTTTTAAAAAATGGTGATAGTTTTTTATTCAATAAAAACTTTTTTAAATTATTACCTTCACTTCTGTCAGTCTTTATTAATGACTTGAACTGGATTTTCTTGATGCTATCAAAATCTTCGCTCTCAGCTGAAACAAAGATCTCTTTAAGATAAAATTAGCAATATCCTCCTACTATTTGCGTACCCCATGAAAAACTATTACTACATATTTTAATACAGTACATTCACATTACAAGTACAGTACATTTTAATACATAATATATATATAAAATTAACTTACAATTTTTAAATAAACGCCAATCCAATGTTCCTACGGCCCTCTCCTGGGTTTCCGGGATATTGAGCTTTTTAGATTCTTTCTTTCGTAATCTTTTCACACCTCCAACGCCTACATCATTATAAATTTTTGATTGTACCTGACTCGAAGTAGTATTGAAATAACTTATTTCTCTGTACTTATCCGCACACGAGCAAGTTACATGACTCCAAATATTATCATTCTCTATGTCAAGATCTTTAATCGCATTATGATTATGTTTTAAAGTGCTACTTTGTCCTTTTGCATTTCCATACACTTGATTTAAGCCGTCAATATCTTTTAAAATTATATTAGACCTTAAATCATCTTTTGTTCTATACAAAGCTTTATTTCCTTTCATTTCTTCTTGTATATCATTATTATTTCATATACTATCATTGTTTTGACAATAACTTAGGTTTTACACCTGTAAATCAAACAGCTGTAGTATCAAAATATTAATTCCGGTTTTACAATTCCTTTATAATACTTATAAAGGAATTGTAAAACCGGAACTGGTAACGATTTAAAAATATATTACGCTGAAGTAACACTCACTGAAACTGACCAACAATTTTTCATATACTTCTAAAATATTTATAGTGTGCTTCACATCAAATTTTCCTTTTTAGATCCCTTCTAGTTACTCAAAATATTGTTGACAAACTGTATTTTGTTAAATATTTTACATCACAACATAGTTTATGTCATATAAACTGTTATTTTATTCTTTAATTTACTGCCAGATATATATTAAAATTGAACTCTTTCAACTTGAGATGACAACTTAACATATCATGTCAATTATGCTGATGATTGTAAATGAATAGTAATTTTGTACAGACACATTTTTTATATTTTTACACCTTAAGTGTAACAAGTTTATTATTTCTTCTTTTGATGAGAAAAACTCAAAGAAAGTAACATGTCGGGCTATATTGTAAGTATGCGGATTAAAAGATTCTTAAAAACATCTTAAATATTAACACATTGTGAAATTGGCTAAGGTTTTACTTACTGCAATTATTTCAGATTTTTCATGACGTCATATGATACCGAATAATTATAACTGTAAAAAAGTACACATAGAGATAACTACATATACGAAAAAACAAACGGGAAAAAATATGAACCATGAAAAAGAGATCACTAAAAGTTTTAAATGCCCAGACGGCAATGCAAAATTTATTTGTTCCATTTGTCTCAATGCAAAACCCAAAAGCGACGAAGTTGTGAAACTAGAGTGCAATAAGCGGAGATGGAGATCTTGTCCTATCTGCCACAAAGATTTTGATTTGCGCTGTGAAACGAATTCGACGGATAGTACGTTGATACATAATAAATGTGAGGTAAGAATGAAACCTGTCAGTATCCCAAAAAATCAAATTGCTCTTAGTACCAAAACTGTCCAAACATCGGAAACTGATGTGAGCCAAGGGCTGAATTTGTTGAATGAAGTATTAACCGTCTTTCAAAGCAAAAAGCATCTATGCACAGAGAAAGAAAAGCATACAAAGACAGTCATCGTAAAGGATGCCAGTGTTGAAACAGAAGATTTGCTGGGCAAAAAGTATATTCAAACAAAATTAACGGTTAGCCAAGTGTTCTTCGTGTCTATAGACGATAACGCAGTGAGTGCAAATAATAAATTCACGATTGTTAATTGCTCTCAGCCACGAAGATATGTGAATTCGCAATACTCGATTGATCTTATCAAACACAAGTCTTCATCTATACCCCAGATGAAATTGGAGGAACTTAAATATTCTTTGAAAGAGAAAACAAGATCTAAAGACGCGATCGAGGAAGTTAATAGAATGTTTGCAACGGTAAGAAAAAACACTTTGCGAGAAAGGATAGATGAGTCGAATAGACCGTTAATAAGAAATGGACCAAGAGTGCTGCCGGTCGTGAAAACAGAGAATAAAGTTTATGTCAATGAAGTAAGTAGCAATTGCAAATTCTGCCAAACGAACAACTATCTTCTGTCTAGCGGTGACTCTTTCGGTAAGGCTATGTGCTGTCAGTCAATAAACGATAGAACGGAATGTGTTAACAAGATACGTTGCAACAAATGTTGCCTTCATTCTCGAGACCATTGTGAGGAATACTATCAAAAACATCTAGACGACGGGCATCATCCTTATCGTCGTGATAATGGTCAAAACGAAGATAGTTGTCCCAGATAGCGAAATATATTTTTTTACCTGATTTTTATTAAAAATAACAAAAGTTTATGTTATTTACGTTTTTTTCTATTGTTTTAAACAATTACTGAACTGATCCATCGACATACATATAACACGTTTACTTAAAATAACATTTTGAACTCATTTACAGAAACCCAATAAATTCTCTTTGATCATCAATGGTCTTGGTAATAACCGATGGAGTAGTGTTCAATTATAACACATTTTTTTTTTAATTCTTTTACGCCTAAGAATAATATTGTCTTATGATGAGATAACGGCAAATGTTGTAAAAATGCGTGTTATATTCCTTGCTATCATTGGTCGTTCTAGGTCTCATTGGTAATTTCAAACCATTTGCCTAACTCAAAAAAGCCATTGTTTCCTTTTTAAATAAAACAGATGACCAAACTTGTAGATATCAGAAAATTATAGATTCCTATCTATAATTACACACCATCAGAATTTCGTAACCTTCTAAATTACCTTAACCTTATAAAATAGTTTACTAATATAAATAACAGCCTTACTATAATTGATCACCCGTTTGGCGCGGTTGCTTAGGCTTTGGCTTCAGCGTCGCAGGTCGTGGGTTTAATTCCCACCCGACAAATATTTGTATGAACTAGAGATAATTGTTGCGGATCTGGGCGTCTGTTTGTGTTAAATTTATGTACGTTTTTTTATGGATTAGGTTAGAGGCTCACGAGCCAGCGGCTCACGCAAGCGATCACCGCCGCCAATGGACATTAGCAACATCAAAAGACTTGCAAATGTATTGCCGGCCTTTAAGATAGGAATAAGCTCTCTTCTTTAAGGACCCTAAGTCGTATCGGTCCGGAAATACCGCTGGCGCCACCCGATTCCACGATATCATACACAGCATTTTCAGTTGGCGCTTAAAATTACGATTTTCAATATTACTTATGCGTACTTTGTTGTTGTAATAGTTTTCACTTTGTGTCCATATTCTATTGAGTAAAAGAGACTTGGATCTTTCAAACGTAGTGGTGTATGGAAAATAATTTTGGCGTTGCCTGTTCATTTCAATCATGAAGATTGTTGGATATCGAGTTCAGGCCAGTTTAGTTCATTGTGCAACATTTTTACTGTCGTGAAGGTTGAATTTTCATAATTTTCTTATTTTTATTTCAGCGATCTGCTGCAATGGATCGAGAGGACCATCGAGGCACTGGGCGATAGGACGTTCGCCAACTCATTGGAGGGAGTGCGACAACAACTCGTACAGTTCGCCAACTACCGCACCGTGGAGAAACCGCCCAAGTATGATTTAAAAATATATATCACAAACTAACATTAAACATTTAAAGTTTTCAAACTATATAATGAAAAAGAAACTAAATTTTCCGCACAGAGGAGGAATATATAGGGATGAAGAGGAATTGAGTTTTACAGAACACACCGCCACGCAGATCGATACTCGTCCGCTCGCTTGCAGGTTCGTGGAGAAGGGCAACCTGGAGGTGCTGCTGTTCACGCTGCAGTCGCGCATGCGCGCGGCGAACCAGCGTCCGTACACGCCGCGCGAGGGCCGCATGATCCACGACATCAACCGGGCCTGGGAGCGGCTCGAGAAGGCGGAGCACGAGCGCGAGCTGGCCCTGCGCGAGGAGCTCATCCGGCAGGAGAAGCTGGAGCAGCTGGCCGCGCGCTTCAACCGCAAGGCGCAGATGCGCGAGACCTGGCTCTCGGAGAACCAGCGGCTCGTGTCGCAGGACAACTTCGGCTTCGACCTGGCGGCCGTCGAGGCGGCGGCCAAGAAGCACGAGGCCATCGAGACCGACATCTTCGCCTACGAGGAGCGCGTGCAGGCGGTCGTCGCCGTCTGCTCGGAGCTGCAGGCCGAGAGGTCAGCTTTTGCTAAGCGCTAGGACTCTTCTGCAGATTCCTCCTGGGATACCACTGCATCACTACTTAAGAGTTACCACTAAGCAGTGATGTGGGTCTACGTGATGTTGTAAAAGCCACGTAATAGTTATTATTTTTTCTAATCGTTAGGATTCTTCTGCAGATTCCCCTTGAGATACCACTGAATTACTATTTAACAGTTATCACTAAGCAGTGATGTGTGTGCACTAGTGTTTCGGTTTCAAAGGCAATGTTGCCAATGTAATTACCGTGCATAGAGATATACCTCTGAGTGAGGAGCGCAGCGCATTGCCTAGCACACATAACTTCGCTAACCAGTTCGGAAGCTTTAAACAACCACCAGTGGTTCGCAGACAACCGTTTAAAAACCATTGAACACTTTTAATCACTTATGTCAATAATTATCGTATTAACCAATTATGCTAAATTCGGAGCCTAAGGCTAGATTATTATATCTTAACTAAATTGTCTTAGCTTCGTCTTAAAATTAAGTTTAATGTCATTTGTATGTAATATGCAGGTACCACGACATGGAGAGAGTATGCGCCCGTCGCGACAACGTGCTGCGGTTGTGGGCTTATCTTCTGGAGCTGCTACGGGCTAGGCGGGCTCGCCTCGAGCTCTCGTTGCAGCTGCAACAGAACTTCCAGGTGAGATATAATAATCCCTGGTATATACTTGAGCTAATATCAATACATTGTAAAAATAAACCAATATACGAGCGTGTAATGGTAAGCGACTCACTTGTTCATAATATCACAGAAGCGATTAGTGTTTCAAATTAACTAAGCATTTCCAATCTTTGCTTGCTTTTCTTCAAAACTGCGGGTATGTCAGTACGTAAGATGTGTCCTAATGATAGGATTTTTCCTTTAATCAATATCTTTCCTTTAAAATTTTCCAAGTTGTTGCAAATGTAAAGAAACATAGTTATTAACTAATGCAGAGCATGAGTAAACATCAGAGATTGCGATGTTGAAAGTGAAATTGGAAATTACGATGTTGGTGGTAAAAGGGTTAGATTTAAAATAATATATTATTTCCTTTTGCCACTTGCAGGAGATGCTCTACATCTTGGATTCCATGGAAGAGATTAAGATGCGCTTGCTGACCGATGACTACGGAAAGCACTTGATGGGTGTTGAAGATTTACTCCAAAAGCACGCGCTCGTCGAGGCTGACATCAATGTACTCGGTGAACGTGTTAAGGTTAGCCTGTAATTTATATTGATAAACATTGTAGACCTATTTTATTATAATACATAACTACATATGTTACTTTGCATAAATAAAGTCTAAGTAAATTTTTCTCCAAATGTGCCTAAATTTTAACTTTTTCAAATACTGGTATTTATTTCATTAAGGCATTATTTTAAAAAAGACGGAGAAAAAACTGGAAAGTTATTTTTATATATTATTTTCAAACAATATTTTTTTAATCCACCTCTGTTTGCATAGTAAATTGAACAGTTGCAAAAATTTAGGAATTTCACTCATAATAATTTAAAAACTAGAAGAAACATCCATGCATTTAAGTCTCAATGACTTGATATAATAAAACATTAGTGTATTAATTTCATATCGCCTTGGCATAAGGAAAATTGTTTCATTGCCTCATGTTATTTTCAGGTGGTGGTGGGACAGTCGCAGAGGTTCCTCGAACAGGAAGAAGGTGGCTACCGTCCCTGCGACCCGGCCATTACGGTGGAGCGCATCCAGCAGCTTGAAAACGCCTACGCCGAACTGGTGCATCTCGCGGTTGAACGCAGGCATGAATTTCTTTTGCTTATTATTTTTTATCGAAAGCAAAGGTGTTGTCAGCTCGAGGTTTTTAACCTGAATTTATACAGGGTTAAAAGCAATTGGAAGAAAGAAATGTGATATACACTGCCGGCCAAAAGTTTAAGACCACTTTGTACACAGGTTATAATTTGCAAAATATTTTTAATCTGCCTATGATAACATATCAATATGAACACCTGTGTAATCTACTAATCATTTTGAATGTCTAAACACCATTTCTCTTATCTTTTACACAATGACT
>DWHQ01000927.1:0-12020 GCA_018247955.1 Eurytides marcellus marcellus | reverse complement strand
GCTTTATAGAGCCACATAGGCTAAAAGCATCAACGTCAGTCAAGATAAGATAAGAATAGATGTTTATTTATTTGTAACACATTGCCAATTAAATGTTAAACAAGGAAAATCAAATGACTATAGATTAATATAATTAAAAAGGCTGTAATGCATATATCATATTCTAATGAAACCAAAACCAAGTCAATCTTAAGGAGAACGAAATGGAGCTACGAATAAACTGCAATTAGTGTTATTGCTTCGATTTAAAACTTATAGAGTACAGTTAAGGAAGTTGTATCATTAACCTTCACATTACCTAACTTGTCATTAAAGCGGTCTCCATCCGGGCGGAGTTCTCGTTAAACATCATCGCGCGGGACGAATAAACTAACTAAAGCGACGAGTTTGAAACGAACGTGTTCTGAATGCCTAGTAGTCCTGAGGAAAAGACTTTTTCTACTGCTCCGACAGCACGGCTTTGCAGGCGAATCCGGGTAAAACGCGCAGTATTATCTCGCGCTCGTGAGCTCGCCATTAGCGTAGTATACTATGCTCATATTAGAGCACACCTGCCTCGCAGCTCAATGTCAATGGCCGTCAAACGCGACTCGACATGCGCCCTCACTCATTACAAACAATGCTCCTCGTGTTAATGCCACTAATTGAATACAACTCCTTGAATTAGTGAACAAACTAACACTGTTTAGAAATCATGTTCGGTTTAACTATCGTCACTAAACGTAGATCAACAAGACGGATAAAAATTGTTTTCCAATTTTTGTATTTGTATTTAATTTTATCAAATTTTAAAATATATTAACATCTTAAATTCATGCTAGATTTAAAATTAACTTTTTCCACATAAACACATGACATAAACAGCTCACTTATATAATAAGAAATAATCAAAACAGTTTAATTTGGGAACAAACACTTAACGAATTCTTTTTTAATATTGTATTACATTATTAACGCACAAATTACCTAATCGAAACAATTTAGTCAATGGTGTTGTTAAGCAAAAAAAAAAACAGACTAAAATTCGAACGAAGTCTGAGGTACCAAGTTACTTTTCTTATGCAAGAGTCGCTGAACTTTTCCGGTAGCGCAATACTTAAACGCGCATCTCAAAGATAATGCGTGTCTCCGCGCTGGCGCCATTAAGAAAAACGTAATTACAAAGTGCGTAAACAAATCGAGCCAGGGAACGGTGGCCTCCCCGGCATTTCTTCATCCACCCGCTAGGAATCTTAAGTGTGGAGTAATCTAGAAATCTTGCGCCGGCGAGATGCGATGCGTCAGGAGGTACATATACGCGGTGAGCGCTTTGAATTATGCAATTACGTTACCCCTAACCGCTGTCATAGCATTGCATTACAGTGTTGCTTACCAGGAATCTAAAATCGTTTCCACAAAACAACTAGCCAACCAAAGAAAAGGCGTCAATTTTTTTGTCGTATATCATTCTTGTCCCACATGAAAATCGCCCGTTCTTTGCGTTATTTATGTGCCAACCTACTAATAGAATAGGAATGTTGTCCGACCGCATGTAACACGAACAAGGGGCCACTGCGATGTATATAGGCAATAATTACTGTACGTATGTAAGCAACACTTACGGGCACGCATATCAAATTGGACGCAGCACCACCTTCGCATAAAAGTCTCTTTTAACTATTGACGGAATAGTCACGTTTGCACATAATAGAGATCCATAAAAATTTATATTCCCCGCATGATCACTAAAACTGTTTTATACGAGTTTAATACTCCACAAACGGTAAGAATTAACATAACAATAATACTTAACTTTAACGGCCTGAAATATATACAGTCCTAAATTTGGTTATTTGAACATTTAGTTGGATTAATATTACTTTTATATTCCCGTTTTTGTAAAATTCTGGAAAAAAATTGATATTGTTAATAACAAAATGATTAATTTAAGCCTTTACAATATTTTCAACAATATATGCCTTTGATCAATTGTAATGATTATTAAGAGATGCGACATTGGTTTCCTTTGACTTGATTTATTACTATTAATTGAAAGATCTTATTCTTAGCTTGAACATTAATCTTACAATAATTCATAACGAGTTATCGTACATCAAAAGGCTCGTTATAGTAAGATTCATAAAAAAAATGTTATTCATAACAGCATTTAGCACCAAACTGTTCTATAAAGTTATAGAAGCCGGAACCCTAAACCCTACTATGTATAACAGTGATATAAGGTAAAAGATGTCCAACTCTCTACAGCTGATTAATAAAGAAAATAATATTCTTTAAACGCACGCAATGTAATATCGTATGTATAGGGTAAAAAAAATATATAGTCATTGTCTACAAAAAAAAATATTTTATTTCATATAAATATTTATTGTAAAGCATAAACTAATGTTTATGCTTTACAATAAATATTCATATCAGAAAAATTGTCTATGGCCACACTTATTCCGTATGTACAGAGATATGTTGGACAGTTTGCGGGCTGTTTTTATTGTGATGGCAATATTTTGATACATAAACAAATTATAACAACAACTTTTAGAACACTTTAAGTAATGAATTGGTTAAAACCTTGGATAAGCGTTTTTTATGAATGAGACCGTAAGAATTTGACTAATAATATAGTTTTTGACTGCGAAAATTGTGATTTAACAAATTACGTACTTGACAATAATGGTATAAATGTAAAAAAAAAAATAATGAAATGAAGAATGAATAAAAATAAATTTATCAGGGTAATTTTAGAATCATTTGAAGTCGGCTTTCATTTTATCGATCCGTGCTATTTATTGCAAAAACCATAAATTGGTGTTACAATGGATAGCGTACAGGGTTGGATTTAGAAGAGGGCATCCGGGGCTAGCACCCCGGGAGCTTCAACAAAAGGAGAGACCCCACAATAGACTTTGAAAAAAGTTTTTCATTATTTTTAATTATGTTTGTTAAAACAACTGACTTTGTTTATTATAATAAATTATTTATCGAAAAATTCAAACTCTGAAAAATTTTATTTAGGGGGCCTCCACACCTTTATTGCCCTGGGGCCTTCAAACCTCTAAATGTGGCCCTGGCAACGCACGTATTTATACGGACTTAATGCCAGTAAGCCTTGCCTTCCCATCAATATGGTTTTATCTATAGATTTTATTAGCTTACTCAATGAATGACTGTTAAAACACGACATAAAATTGTTACCTAGTACTACGTAATGTCTCACCTATCCGGCCGGAAAACGACTTCCTCGCACACTACGTGAGCCTCATTAAGCATACGTATCAGAAAGAAATGATTAAATTAGCAAAAAAAACAATAAAGCTAAAATACTGCGAGGTAAATTCGATGTATCGGATATTCATTTATTAGTTCATTAGAATTATTGCTTTCGCATGATATACATTTTACATAAAAATATTACTTATAAAATATGATCCATTACCAAATCCAAGGATCTAGGCATATATTACACGCGTATATATTATACGCGTGAATTTCACGGCGGCATTATCACGGTTTATAAAAAGTTTCCCAGATTAAAAGCCTCTTCCAAATACCTCCATTTTTTTGAGGCTGTCTAACAGAAAAATAAACACAGAAGGACTTATGTTTAGATAACTTATTTAGTTAAAGCCAATGACTCGCATCGTTGTCACTCCTTTGGGCTAACTTAGGTTAGAATACCTCATTAATTCACCAGTATTGTGGGAGCCTGCCCTTTGCGAAGTATTATCGAATCCTTTTCGTTCTATTTCCATAATTAAACAGCACCGCGACTCCACTACGACGGTTTATTAAGGGGCAAATTTGGTTGTGACTCAAATGTATCAAGAACAACAGTTCTTTCCGTTACTACTAGCTATTGTCATAATTAATCATTAATACTAATAACGTTAATAATATTACACACAAAAAAAGGATGAATATGGTAATGATTTTAAAAGTCGACCACGTTCAGATATAATATGAGGGTTAAAGATTTTTGCGGGTCTCTCAACCCCCACCCACCCTCAAAACGGTTTCTTTTTTGTATTTAGTGTTTAGAAAAGTAACTCTGATGCCTAAACGTAAGCAAAACACTCGATGATTACACACCTCTGCTTTGCGGTGGAAGGTGCTACCTCGTTGGTGTAAGGTCAAAACAACTCGTGGAAACCAGCTTTTTCACGGGTCCTAACGAAGCTTTATACAGTCCCTAGGACTGAAAGCGTAAACATTGTTCTATCAAAGTCAAAGCTCCCTTCTTTTAAGTCCTACCACTTAATGTCATATATACATTTAAAATAAATTACAGATATTCCTTACCTAAATAAGTTTTTATCACGAGCTACACACAGTAGTAATGTGAAAGGAAATCACTGTATTCTGGTTTGAAAAACAATGTTGCCAGCGTGATTATTGGGCATAGAGACGGACCATCCTATATCTGAGTGCACAGAACGCTGCACAGAGATAGCAGTTTTTAACTCGCGCGTCGTGTCTCTAGCGTCGCTTACCATAAAGTGTACGACTTGCTCGCCTCATTTATTCCATAAAAAATTAAAACAAGTAAAACAAATTTTTGATGACCCGTTGGGCGCAGTTGCTAAGCTATTGGCTTCGGCGTCGCAGGTCGTGAAATATCGTAATGATGCAAAATATTTCTCGTTCGAGATCTTACAATAGGGGCAGTGATTTTCTAAAAGAAAAAAAAATACTGTAATAATCGACAACAAATTAGTGATTAAGCGTTTTTGTCTTATTCTTTTTTGCAGTTAAATTGAATATTATTACGTGAGTCGCTAGCTTGAAATGTGATTAATAATAATTACCCTCTCTAACGTGGTAAATTTCATGGCTCATTTATGAATAACCCTGAATCATTTATACCTTGCAACGTTCTTAACACGACTGTCCTCCCGACCACGTCATTAACTTACCCAACTCACGGCCATTAAATTTATATTAAATGTTTCAACAAGCATCAGCATTACCACAATCGTCACTAATATGATAAATAAACCGTTAGTCGAAGGCATGTCCTAGAAATCGCCGACAATGAAGACAGACGGTTATTAAACATTGCATTGGAACCGCATGGGTTTCCGGTCTGTTGTTGGCGTCGACCATTAAATTATAGCGTCCATCTTATTCAGCTGAATGTTTCTCAAATTCAATGTTATAGCTATGATAACAATATTACTGGTTGGGTTATTTGTAAAGTTCTTATTTATTTTATGTAGAAACAACATGATTTTTCTAATGGTTTCACTCACGTGGATTTTGATTTTACATTATTTCTGTTTTCTTCATTTGTATTGATTTGTATGATAAAGAGTATTGAATATTAGTCACCATACCAAATTCTACAACTGTGTATAAAATTGTGTCGTTCGATTGTTTTATTTATGCATGAAATAAAGACAAACAAACACTACACCAATATACAGATTTTTATATAATAAAAGCAAAAATCCAAATTTATCCCTACTTTCCCTTATCCTGCGTGACCATTAAAGGTGTTACGTACGCTAATATAAACATTTTAAATTTCGAAAGATGAACGGGTTCCATAATCAAATCTTAAACGTGTCGTCGAGGCACAAGTTGAAATTGAGTTGAAATTGTCCACAGAACAGAGTGTGCGCGCGGTTTGGCGCAATGGTTGGGTGATCGGTCATCATGCGCCTCTTCCGCGGGCCGAAGCGCAGGGAAGTGACCGGGCCGCAGGCCGCCGCGACGCCGTCTCCCCGTAGAGACGCCGCCGCCGGGCCGCAGGGCCCACACGACTACACGCTCGTCACCGCACTCCCCGCCATGGTTATGGAGGACGACGTAAAGGAGATGAAGAAAGGTAACTCAGCAGGCATTAATAATTAATACATGAGACATTAATTTATACCTCTGTAGCTTACTTATATGGAAATATGTAATGATAAGTGATTACCGCCGCCCCTGGATAACCACTCTGGCGTTGGTAAAACTTTAAATCAGGTACGCTGGCCAGTAAGCTAGGTTAATCGCTTAATGGAAGACGATAAAATAAAAATTAATAACTTTATCTCCTCAAGGTAGTGAAAATTTCTAGAAAGTGCTGGCCCCTTTTAAGTCACAAAAGTAGCTCTAAGTAAATGCACTAACTGAATAGATACCTATTCACTTTTCATTGTAATCGTCCCATTATCTAAAAAAATAAGGTTTTTATTAAAGGTGTTTATTTTGTTGTGGTTACTGCGATCACATCGCATAATGTAGGTCGGTAAATTGCGCAAAATGTATTAATATACCTAAGAGTATCCGTCATGTACAAGCGCAATATAACTTTACTCAATACTTTGTTTTTCTAGTGTTCGCAACATGGGGTCGCCGAATGGGTAAGAAGCTGGATGTGTTGAAAAAGTCTGATGTCAAAGAGGCTCCTGAAGAGACATCACCTGTAGAAGTTGTGAATGACGAGTCTTCATCAAGCTTAATAGGCCAATACAAGAAAAAACAGAATTGGAAAATGGGACGCAGCAGTTCTGACACCACGAATTTAAAAAAAGACAACGACACCGATTCTATTCGAAGTGGCTCGAGGGACCGATCGCCAAGCCCATTCAAAACATTTTTTCATAGAATGGGCTCGACTGGGATGTTAAATAGTTCAAAATCTCATTCCCTCAATGCACAAAGAGTATCTGAAAGCTGTTCAAGTCAACCAAACACTCCTTCGCTTTACCGTAGCTGTTCCACCTCACATCTATCTACTTATGTCAAAGCCGATGACCCCTCCGATGGAATAGATTTACAAAACAGTGAAAGCGGGAACAATAAAATGTCACCCGTAAAACAAAAGCATAATAACTTATCAGAAGAAAACTTAGTTAATTCTTCGACAAAAGCCGTTAGCTGCGATAATATTCCGAAGCTAGATGGGCAATCAAGTGGTCTATGTAAAAAGCCTAACTTCCCTTATGCATTTTTAAGGTCAAAGCTGTCTGTTTTACCAGAAGAAAATAGTATGGCACACAGACCTGCTGTGTGCAGACAAAGCTTCTCTGAGAGAATTGACAGAAAATCACCTAAGTTTCGAAGGGAAAGATTATATTTACCTAATTCCCGTTCAGAAGATCGATATCAAAGTAGTGATAACATATCCGTCCATGACGAAAACAGTGTATTCAATACCAATTTGAGAAGTCATTGTGATTTTGCCCGCAGTTCTATGAGAAGTGTAAACGAAATAGACGGAAGTAGGTATTCATATCGGAAAAATGAAGATGCATCTCGGCGCTCATCAATGATTTCACAAAAAGGACCGATAGACTATGATCCCATGCTTGTGCCTAGAAACAGAAACAGTTTACCGGTCTATGACTATAATGTTGCACTTGGATCTTCTCAAGATCTTAAAACTGAGCTGGCTTCCTCGAATCAAAGTATACATCAAGAATTCCTGCAAACTCACCGTTTAAGCAATTACGTCAGTTCAAACGAGTCCGGATACGATAGTGACAGTCGACCAACCGACGAACATAGCAATCATTCCCCACCTGTATATTCATATAATTTATCTAGCGGGACTGCGAGAGCGGATTCAAATATAAATAACGTTGATCGACATAGCGGTAATTTTTCTAGACAATTGAGTTTTAATCAAAAAATAAACATAAGCAGGATTCAACTTCCTGCTAGAAGAAGTTCAACGCCATGTGCCCTTTTTCCCCAGGACAAAGAAGGCTCATACGAATATGAAAATAAAACAACTGAAACTAAACTATACGTTAACAATGCCAGTAATCAGCAATTATCTGTAGATTATAACGATGCGAAGCCTCCACCTCTTCCAAAGAAATCAGTGAATAAAAAACCACCATACATTTACAAAACATTAACCTTAGACGAACGAGTGCAAACAAGGAAAATAAAATTTTTACATTCCCAAATGTTGCCAGTTCAACATATGTCTACACCAAATCTTAACGAAAACGAGCTGATAAACGACCGACCGATAGAACCACCACATCATACACCTGAACGAGATATTTTAGGCAGGGGGCCGTGCACTAAAAGATTTAGAAAAATTAGATTGTTAAAATCTCGACTCGATGAAAGTCTTGGAGTTTATCTCGCACAACATCGAGTTGATTTTGACAATACCGGCTCTAACTATGAGATACGTTACATTGTAGTAAAACTGGATTTCGATGGCATTGCACATAGAGATGGAAGGCTTCGCATAGGAGATGAAATAGTCAATGTAAATGGAAGAATCTTAAGAGGTTTGTCGTCGTTAAAAGATGTCCAACACATTGTGAATTCATGCTCTACGGAGGCTAACTTTGAAGAAAAAACATTGTTTCAAAGATATCAAGTCGACCTTGTAATGGCTCACGATGAAATAAATCCGATTATCCTGAGCCGTATTATAAATAGTCAAAACTGCGAACAATTATCTGCACAAACAGTTTCACACATACCTCCTCCCGATTTAATTTCACAGACGGTCCATAAGCCTTCTTTATCAAATCACATTACAATCGAAACCCATTTTCCCACTGACGACCAGTATACACAAAATAACTCCAACAAAAATTTGAATCAGTTTGATGGTCATCACAAATGTGAAATCGGTGTTCAAGTAAATCACGGCCCCGTTTTGTCAAATCAAAAAAGTGACGACGAAAAGTTGCTAGAGAGACGATATGCACAGCCTGGCTCATTACAAAATATAACTAACATAGAAATTTCAATGAGAACATCCCCAATACCGAGAAATAAAAGCACCAATAGTTACAGGCCCATATCGCTTCATAGTTCTAGACCGATGCCAGTAATAGGAAACTATGCCGCATGCAATGATAATGCATCGAACGAGATTAAAGAAAACTCACATTACATAAAGCACGTTCCAAGATTGTATCAAAATAGATCCTTCGAGAGCATACCGGAGCAATTGCGGAGCAGTAGTCGAAGTAGATTTTTCAACAGAGTTGGATCGCAACGCTGTCCGCCCAACGCAACTGCACACGTATCACGTCATCAAGAATACAACGCGGCGATTAATCATGAACAACAACAGTATTCTCATAGCTCTATACACAAAGCCGACTTCTGGAAGGGCCCGGGTCATAAAAGTTTGGGCTTTAGCATTGTTGGTGGCACTGATTCTCCAAAGGGTCAAATGGGAATATTTGTAAAGACCGTTTTCCCGAATGGTCAGGCTGCCGATCAGGGCACGATATATGAAGGTAATGAAAATTAAAACTTTTACTATGCTCGAACTAACTGGGTAAACTATGTAACATATCATAAATATTTATGTTTCAGGTGATGAGATCTTGTCAGTTAACAATGTTTTAACGCGTGGGCTGAGCCACGCCGGGGCCATATCGCTATTCAAACAAGTTAAAGAAGGAAAAATTGAATTGACGCTTTCAAGACGAAGGTAATCTCCACTTCTTAAGATTACTCACGTATTCTAACTACATTTAAATAATTTAACTTTTAAAAATGTTTCAACATGCAGCTAAGCTAAATATATAAATTTTATAACATTTAATTCTAAATAAAGCATTTATATATCATTTTTCAGAGCACCTAGGTCAAGATCTGTAGAACCTCTGGGTAATTTTCGCGCTGACAGTAAATGAAACCGAACCGGAAACATTCAAGACCCCAAAGAATTCAACATTTATATTGTAGTGTGCAATATTGTTCATTTTAATTCATTTTTAGCCAAAGGCAAAATTCATTTAATTAATAAATCTTAGTTTAATATTTACTATTACAACATAGTACTTGTTTTTAAGTATTTACTTATAATATCGTTGCTGCAACGGAGAATTGAGTTAAGCTTGAATGCTAGTGTAAGATAAATGTATTCAGCTTATATATCTAGAAGCTATAATATATTTTACCGCAGATACAGTTAATATGTATGAGATATAGTAGATATAAATGGCTAGCTTTATATAATGTGAATACAATAAGACTGTATGTATTATAAATAAGTGACAACGCAACTTAATATTGCTGTTAATGAAGCTAATAGTCGTTACAGTAATTTGTTAGAAATGCTAGATCTCGTTTTAGCTGTACGTTGTGTGTACGTAAAAGAATAAGACAGGCATTATTTCATTTTCATCTTTAATTTATCTTTCGCAACAGAACCGACAATTTCATTGCGTTCATTTGAAAATAGACTGATGTTTTAGTTTCATAATGTACCTTTACTGCCAAAGTTTTAGACGTAATTTTAATCAAGTGCATTGTAGCTACCGATTACGTGACAGCTTTTTAGATACTAAATTTATTGGTTTAATATAAATAATATGTGGGAAAAAATTGTGAATACATTAACACTTGGAAGCAAAATCATAATTATACAAAAGAACAGTCCAAATGTGAAATCAATCAGCGAATATGCTCCGTCCATTTGTATTAAAACGTTACAAAAGACTTGCCCTGACATAACTGCCCCTGTAATTTTTCCAATTTTTAAACAGTCAATTATCTTCCTTGAAATACCTTTAAACCAGCTAATAGTGGTTCGTGAACGTTTTATACTAGATGATTTTTTTGTAAATAAATTACGATACCTCTTTGCTTCAATTATTTAAAAATAAAACGCTTAAATCGTCAACATCTTTCATTTATCATAATACGTTACTAAAAAACAAAAGTTACACCACAATAGAGTATAGACTAAAACGCTACGAGTCGTAAAATATTCGTTTAAAAACGGCAACAACAGATGCGGTACGATATCGGCCGTACCCGTATTGTATTTCCTGTATAGGCGACAGCTGTCGCTTTACTTGATATCACACAAGATGGCAACTCCTCTCAAAATCCAATGATCCGGGTTCTTGATCGTGGGCAACCACAAAGGCGTAATGAATGTTAAATCCGTGCGGCATGGTTTCTTGTAAACTGGGCACTGAGAAAAATTAAACAGAAAATCATGAATTGTTTCTTGCTTTCGTGTTGTTTATCTGTAGATCTAATAAAATAAATAAGCTATAATTTAAATAAAAATAAAAAATAAAGCTAACAGTAACTAGCACTACAATAGAAAATCCAATATCATCGGTGTGGCACAAAGTTTTTCTTTTTTTTTAAACAAATCACACATTTGTGGTAATAAAGGGTTTTCTTACCATAAACTAATAGATTCAAAAAAAAATGGAATGTAATGTTACATAATTTAAAACGTGGCAAGTAATTATAAGTGATGTGAAAATAGTACAGCATACTGGAATTATGTACTATACATATTAAGCTATACAACCCTCATTATGAGTTAGGAAACTTCAAAGGTAACTTTAATCATTTCTCCTGCAGAAGCTAAATAAACACTTAAACATATGACATTATTTTGTCTTTGAACAAAGCCTCATTAGCGTCAAACAGTCAGCACTTAAAATTACAAATAACAATCTGAGTAAACTGTAAAAATGAAGAAGCAAGGCTTCTGTATAATATTTTACCAATTCATAGTCGGCATTTTTTCTATTTAATAGCAGATACAAATATGTCAGCTACAAACACATTTATCGAGAAAACAAAATACTGAAAACGTAAGCTATAAAAAACCGATAAAAAAATGTTTTATACGTAGAAATAACATCGTAAGCGCCGAGAAAACAATTCGGCTTGTGCTCACTTGATAAAGTTTAGGATCCTTGGGCGCGGTGGAGTTGATCGCGTAAATATGCACGACAGGCAGCGAGGCGTACAACACCTTGAGAGTGGATTCGCACAGGCGCATGTTGCGTCGGTCCCAGCCTGCTCCGTCCAGAAACACGCCGTGCACGAACACTCCTTCCTGTAAAAAAGCTAACAGACCTCAAAAAAAAGAGGTTTCGAAAGACAATCCTGATCCTGTACTATTAAGTGCATTGTAATGATACAGCTATCTATTCATGTTATAGCAATTGCTTTATTTTGGTGTAAAAAATATCAGTATTAGTATTTTCTAATATCTGTATTAGAATTTCTTTTATTTTAATCTGCCTCAACTAACTGTAACTGCCTCCGTGGCCTAGTGGTTTAGGCCCCCGCTTTAC
>DWHQ01000926.1:0-12022 GCA_018247955.1 Eurytides marcellus marcellus | reverse complement strand
AAAATAATTAATTTCTACAAATTTATTTGGAAAAGTTATAGCTTTAATTTATTAGTTTTAATTGACTTTTATCACTGCTGTCATGGATGTCTCTTAACTTAAAATAACCCTTACTTAAAGTTACACAGGAAAATAAAACTATTTTCCTAACAAAACATATGTTCATTTTTAATATTATAAAATGTGAAAGTAATCATTTTTAGTTATCGATATTTTGTTGATATTATAATGGCAAGCGTTACTTACCTAGAATGAAAAATGGCTACATTAGGATATAAATTACAAGTCGATTGCAGTGTGTCATCTCTTTCTTTTGCGCTACCAAGTATAGTTGATGAAAGAGTGCGACTGAATAAAAATCCATGCCCATCATCAATTTCTTTTTTAATGTTTACCAATGTTGCTATAATAGTGTACATATATAATTAATAGTAATTTTTCATCAAACTAGTGATCGCATAGTGGTAGAAATTCGGACAAAGGAGTTTTTTTTTTTCAATAAGTTTGCCTGCCTATTCACTGAATAATATAGTTTTTTGGCCGTGACATTAATGATTTGCCAAATCACTTATTTCGCATTAACATTGCAAACGTAAACAATTAATGTACATATCCGCTTATTTAATTTAATATTTTTACGTAAAAGTGTTATTGTGCAAATCTCTTTAATATGAACTATATAACTCTGCCACATTTCATTCTTCTCCATTAGCGCTATAGGTTGTAAATGGGGTCCAAATTTTCTTTACGTATTAATATATAGAATGTCACTAACCATCAGGTGCTGGATTGCTCGTCTCATAATTTCGTATCTAGATAAGCATTCAGAGGAATCTCATTCTCATTATTTTTCTCGTATTTTATCAGCAAAATTTTTGGATTAATCCCACGACACATCATTACACACACAATCTAAGTTTCATACGCATTCGCATGAATACCTACAATGATTTTTGCGTATGCGAAAAATGTTGAAATCTATGAGGAATAATCGCGATTCCGGATGCAGATACGAATATCCGAGAGCTAACGTCTTCTTATCTTATCTTGACTAACGTTGATGCTTTTAGCCTATGCGGTTCTATAAAGCTTCATCGGATCACCGAATTAGTGGAAATGCTAGTTAACACGAATTGGATATTGGAGACCTAACGTATAAATAAAACATTCGCAATCATCTTCGAGTGGTAAATCAGAAATTTTAAGAGATCAATTTCTTGTCATATTTTGCTATAACTATATTTTTTTTATTTTTGCCCAAAATCTTCAATAAATCATTGATGTAATCTTTTTTGATTCACTAAATAAACCATTTTGTAATGTGCTAACACCATTAATATTATTAAGTTTAATAATTTATCGTATCCTTGTTGATACTAATTGTAATAATGGCTTAAATAAATGAATAATTATGAAAAGACACAATAACTTCAGGTTTTAAGATCATCGAAACCGGCAGCCGACAGACCCGCGACCACGTACTTGGCATATACTTTATATGTCTTAGCTAAAAGCCTTCCATATATTTACACATACGGTCTTTTTAAACCAGTGAAAATACAAATGCTTTCGCACTAAAAATATAATTAAAATAGTCTTTAAGAATATAAGCGATAACAATGTATAAAGAAGTTAATCTATACCTAAAAGCTTAATCGACTTTTCTTCGATGTGAGTAATAGACTAATATCACACAAACCGGAGAGGTAAACGTAAATTGGACCCTCAATCGAAGTTTTGACTTGATGGATTATTGCATTGCTTGATTTTGTGTCCGAACTTTTACTAAAGTTACCTTTAAATACTAGTTTCTGTGGACCGTAGTAATATACAAACTTTTACAATTCATAAACTTTGTGGGATTATAATCTTAATAGGCTTTGACGATAACAAGCTATTGTGCCGGTAGCCCCCCGCAGGCGGCTCGATGAGATAGAAGAAACTACGTAGCTGGTTTCCAACGACGACGTTCCAATGCAATTCCGCAACCTTGCGGCCAGTAGAATCAACAATATGATAAACGTGGGAAGGCTCAACGGGATTGAAAAACCCTATGGACAAAGATTTACTCTGGGCTTGAATTGTAGTTGATAGTGTATCTAACCGTAGTGGTGCATCACGTTCGTTTTCGTGCCCTTGAAAAGGCACGAGTAGCACGAGCGAATCTATTTTGTGCCACTTGAATTGTTCTTCGAGGATGCATGGTAAACATATGACATAATGAGGCGGATGCAAGTTCTAAGTAATTTGTGTTTAAGCGATATTTTGCTACAGGCATAAGAGGTGTTACTTATTTATTTAATTTTAATAAATTCTTTTGGTACGTTGAAACCCATAAACTAAAAATATTTTATTTATCATCTGGTTACACTGTAACTTTTGATTACGTCTATGATCTAAGTTTTTGATTTGATTTTAGTCTATGAATGAATGCATTAACTGCTGCGATGAAAGAGGCTCGATGCGGCGAAAACTGAAGACTAAATTAAAACATTAATATTGCATCAAGAATTTTACCGTCTTATCCATCTCAGTTAAGGTAAGGGCGTAAGGTAACCCTACGGAAGTTATGAAAAGTGATTATTTATTATGTTCATATATATTTCCTCCTATATCACAGCCATGTTGAAGTAGTGTTGATTTTAATAAGTTTTCGTCAGTTTATCGTTTACTAGAAAGTTAAAGTTCACAAGTAAATGTGACAGACCCAAGTTTCGTTTGTGTTGTGATTTCAAAGTTCAAAAGTCTTTATCAAAATGAAAAGTGTTATAAAGTGCCACCGATTCTGGCGTCGAGGCGTCATCTTCAAGGTAAGGCTGGATGTGTCTTCAATATACATCAGAACGTTGTAGTTCTTTCTAAAAATGACATCGATTCATATGCTATTTCATTGTTGATGAAATAAAGGCAAATTAAAAGTTTATAACCAACTACCACTTTTTAAATAATTGACAGATTTGTAGTGCCACGCTTAATGGTATAGAATCAATATTCCTTATATTTTTTTAACTATTTTGATACTATAATTTGCTATTCCCGCACTGTTATTATTATTTTTGTTTTTAATTTTATTTTAAATATACTAGTATGTAATGTTTATATACGTTCTTGGAATTAAAAATTATCAGCAGGGCATAAAATTTTAGGAATATATAATCACTATCCATAATGTGTTTGTTAAATTGTCTTCCTTGTGTGAGCAGTTTTGGCAACTGGTTGACTACTAATTATTTTAGTCATAATTGCTTGTTTGGGCTGGGTGAATTTTTTTTAAAGTATGAACTATGAATTTTACAAATCATTGACATTTTTCTTCAGCAATGGACTCTGAAGATTCACACGATGCTACTGGGGATGCTCATTCTTCTTCAAGCAGTAGTAGTTCCAGTTCCAGGAGTAGAAGGAGTTCATCATCCGATAGAAGTGATAGATCCAAAAAGAATCCAAAATCTCCATCTAGATCCCCGATTTCACCACGATCCCATGGCCCACGATCTCCTTCACCAGAAAGCCATTCTCAATCTTCACAAAGGTCACCATTATCTAGTAAACCACCATGTTCTCCAGGAAACTTAAGTGGAGCACATTCTGATATTAACTCTCCTGAGAATTCTATGCCTGCTTCACCCCAGGGTCCAAAGTCTCCTGATGCCCCTAAGTCTCCTAGTGATTTAGGGTCTAACATTGGTTCTCCTGAACAACCTGAACATTATTCTTCCGCACCTCCTTCTGGTGGTGAAGGTCCAAAAACTCCACAATCACCAAGTAGTTCAGCAAGGTCTCCTCCTGGTTCACGAGGCTCCAGGTCACAACCTGTGTCTCCAGATTCGGCATCGCAAATCACATCACCTCCAAGAAAGTCTCAACGTCATTCTCCCACTTCAAGTCCATCGCCAGATAGAAATTCATCACAGTCATCACCAGTAAGATCACCATCAGTCAAAAAAAGTAAATGGAGTCCGAAAGAAAATTGGAGGAGACACACTAAAGCAGAACAAAAGATGGTATCAACTCCACACCGTCGTAGCAGATCAGAATCTAGTCAGTCTAGTAGAAGTTCTTCTTATAATAAGAGAACAAGTATTAAGGATCCAGCTACTGAAGAAATATCTGAAGGTACTACATTTTATTCTTATGTATTCAGTTAGTTAGCACTTTAGTTTACTAATATTATTAAAATATCAAATATTGATATTACTGTAATAATTCTTTTGGTTTTTGGCTTGCTTGGGTTTGATTAAATATGAACCCTAAGATATCCTCTAATAATTCTAAAATATTATTAAATTGTATACTTCAGGAGAAATGGAATCTGATCAAGAAGATCAAAAATCTCAAGACAAAACAACGGCTAATGAAAAAAATGATGGAAAGGATCATAACATTAGTCATGAGTACTTGTCAGATGTGTCTGATTTGGATTCAGTTGGGCCAGAAGATGTAGATAAAGAGGCAAAGGTAAATATACATTTCATTTATTTTATTCTAATTGTCGGGTTAATAAAAATTAATTTGAAATAGCATAGAATAAGTATTATTGTAACCATTAAAAAGTAAAAATTTCGGACATTACACATTAAGAATACATCTGTACAACAGAATTACACACGAAGAAAATTTACTGTTTATTAACTTCACTGTATATATGGAATTAGTATTTTAGATTCCCTAAAATTTTTGAAGTAATTGACTTGAGGAACAAACAATTCTAATCCCTCACAATAAGCTTTCCACTTGCCAATAACTATACACCCTCTTAATGGTTGACCCTGTGCTGCACTTGTCACCCAAATATATGGTAAATTTTTATGCCTAGTAATTACTCGTACTGGTACCTAGTAATTACTAGGCATAAAAATTTAAGGAAATTTTTTTGAAAGCTTTCCCTTAGGAACCAAAACCAACCTAAATGGGAACATAATAGTTCTTGCATTTGTGGGTAAAGTTATGGCAGGAATCTTTCATGTAATATACTCAAGCAACCATAGTTGAAATCCCAGTGCCGGCGGCAATGAATTTATTAATTTATAATTAACAATTTTAACTGATGATTTATCATATGCTTAATGATGAAGGGAAATATTGTGAGGCAACTTGCACTTTTAAAAAACAATAATAAAGAAAAAATCTTAATTATATGAAGTCTGCCAGTCCGCAGATTGGCCATGTGGCGGTCTGTGTCCTAATACCCTAGGTGGCCAGTGCCCAGCAGTGGGACAATTATAGGCTGTTACTTTTGTTGTGTTATGCATCTTAGACTGTGTATAGTTTAAGATGCATAACAACTTATACCTTTCTTTTTGATAATTATGATTTTTTGCACTATGTTAATTATTGTAAGGCATACACCAGAAACAAAACAATACAATTGTAAAGCATGAGGTCTTACATTTTTTTTAGATAAAAACTCCACCTGAATCACCTGAACGAAGGCCGGATGTAAATAAGAATGGGAAAATGGCAAATTCACAAAGTTCCCCAAAATCTGATGGCAAAAATGATACTCCAAAACTTGACAAAGTAAGCGTTACTCTTTTTGTATATTCATATACATTTTTATGCAATTTTAATTTTTTCATGTTTTAAAAAAATTGTACAATTAAATGTAAAACTATTTGAGGTGCCTCAAGAAAAAACAAGTAACACAGAGGATGGAGAAGAACAATTGGATTTTGAGGCTGAAGAAGGGGAATGTGTAGAACCAAAATCAAAAGATCAATCCAATGGAGATTTAGAGCAAGGAGGTGAAAAAGGTTAGTTGAATTTATATGGTGAATAAATTTATAATAGGTTTTTTAAAGTTGCTCATATAATCAGTTTTCTACCTCATAGGTTTGATTACTGCACTCTTGAAGTTGTTTGTATAATTTGTAGGCTTTGTCTTAACTAAACTGGCTCTGTGTTCTAATGGTATATTGGTGATATGGTCCTTTAATTAAATTTAATTAAAAATTATTAAATTAAAATGAATTTTCGAAACTTTGATGAACAAAAAAATCATTGAACTTTTTCCTAGAAAATCGGGGCTTTTTTTTTAAATATCAATAACTCCAGACCCATTGGTTTTTGGATAGGGCATATCATACATAGTTTGATACATCTATTTCCAATCATCCAGAAGTGTATTAATGATATAAAAATTTTTGCAATGTAGATTGTTTTCTCACAATCCATAGCCTATTCAGTTTGGAAAGTTTAATCATATAAGCGGCCTATAATTTATCATAAGTGTAAATGACATATTTAATACCTTAAAAAGTAACACATAAAAGTTTTCATATATGGCTATATAGGGCCTAAAAAAACTTGTTGCAATTTAGGTATGGAGGAAACAAAGGCAGGGCGTCGGTCGCGTGGATCTTCTCTGGAAGAAGGCGAGGTGTCTGATGAGGCCGAACGCAGGCCCGAGGAGAGCGAGCCGCGCCCTGTCTGCCGATTCTTTTCACGTGGTGCTTGTACATGGGGTGTTAGCTGCAGGTACAGTGACTTTTGCAATTGTTTTGACCACAATACTATATGTTGTTTGGATGTTTTTCTATGATTTAAGTAATTTATGGTTACCCTACGTTCTAGTTCTTATGTATTCTATTATGGTTCTAGAATTTAATTAATAGCCTATTAGGTGAAACATAATTGTGGTGTTAGTATCCGTTTTGTGTATTTGTTGTGTAGTAAAAACATCATTACGATGTTAAAGTTGGTTATTTTATTCTGCAGATTTCTCCATCCCGGTGTTACGGACAAAGGCAACTACAACATGTTTGACGTGGTGCGCGGTGTCCCTACGGGCGGGCCTTACACCGCGCCGCCGAGAGATGTCGCACCCCCCGAATCGGCTTGGGAAAGAGGCCTCCGTACCGCTAAAGAGGTATGGTGAGAGTCCTATATATTTTCGTGAATTAAAATTCTACTAGCGATCGCTTAGTGGTCGATATCGACCAAGGAGGCTTTCTTGAGAGTCCTTTTTCGTAATTGAAAAATATAGTTTTTTGACTATGACATTTATGATTTGACAAATAAAGTGATTGACATCAGTAGTACAAACGTAAACAATGAACGAATTAGCTTATCTAATGTAATGTATATTTTATGAATAACATAAAAAAATAATGTCGACAAATCTCTTCAATGTAAACTATAACTCTGCCAAATTTCAGTCTCCCGTGAGCGTAAAAGTGGTACAAAGTTTTCTCTTCACGTATTAATATATAGATTTGTTTGATGGTATTAAAATGTTGTGTATGTTTTTTAAACTGTTTGAAAGAATAGAATAGGAGATTATCAATTCTCTGAATTGATTTTGTACGTTCCTATGCGATATCTCAGCCAATTGGAAAACGATTTTGGCAATTTGCCTTTTTGTCAATCTTTCCTTCCAATTTGGTAAAAATCAGACGAAAATTTGGGACCTGACTGAACCTCAACTTCTCACCTGGTAAAAAATCACCACTCAATTAACTATATTAAAGTCTGTGTTATGGTTTTCTTAAAATTTGTCCATTAAACGTTGTGCAGGCTAGATCGCCTGTTCGTGTTGCTGGAGGCGGGGACCGGTGCGGCGACACGGAGGGCGGCCGCCCGTCAGCTCGGCGAAGTCCAGAAAGCGCATCCAGAGGAGCTGCACAGGCTCCTGGGCAGGCTGATGAAGTACCTGCGCTCTCAGGCCTGGGAGACGAGGATCGCCGCTGCACAGGTGAGATGAGAGTTCTCCAGTTTTTTTTTATCGAGTAGAAGAGTAAGAGGAGATGGGGAACGAGATAGCAAGGTAGAGTGGTAGTGAGAGAAGAGGAGAGAGGCAAGGAAGAAGGGTGGGGATAGCGGCCAAGGTGGAGGGAAGGGGAGGGAGGGAGGCGGATGGGCCACCGGCCACCTCACTCATCGGACAAAACGCGGTAAACGTAAAAACACTTCCACTTTACACCGGTTTTCTGTGAGGTCATGGTACTTATCCGGTTCGAGCCGGCCCATTCGGCAGAGGTAGTAGCTGCGTGGCTCTACCATTGTAAAATCCAGTCGGCTTTGCTTTGAAAATCTAAATGTAATTTAATTTAAATAGCTAGCTATTACAAGCAACTTTCGAATCGTCATTTTGTAATTTTGTAAGTCGGTGTAATCAGTCTGTGTTGTCAGTCCATAAATCTACCACCGGCTCGGAATGCAGTTCTATTGGGAAGAGCCGGCGAGACACTCAACAGCTGCTCTTTTTAAAACGATTTTACCACGTTTTATTTTACAATGTAATAGCTACCACGTATACGAGTCAATTAATTAAGTGTGATAGGCTTTATTTAATAATATATTTTAGTTTTAAAACGTTAAATTTCTCCTAATTTCTTCTTTTGTCTAAAAGACTCCCCGTATGTGGTTTACAGACTTCAGGTTGTTGGTCGTCTGGTTTATTGAGGGACTAAGATGAGACGACAGAAAACATAGTAGAGCATGGAAAACATATCAGAGTAATCTTCATGGTGCCCATACTGAAGTCTTCATTTCACGTTGTAACGTTTAAACGTACTCTAATGGATTTTAGCATGAAGATTGATTGGGCAGATTTATTTCAATGGATAAATTTTCGACTAAATTTAGCTATTTTGTTAGTTACCCGTTCCGCTGGGGCAGCCAATTTGTACTGTTCTACGTTATCTTTAAAGACATCACTGATAACAGATATTAACAAAAAAGCGTAGATTTTTTAGTAGTAGTTCGATTCTTGATTGAAATATTGACATATCTATATATGGATTTAAACTATTTAGTTTGGAAATATTTTTACTTGCCTTTGGGGCTGGGTGTGCTATGTGATTTTGCGATATGAGATTTTATGTCGCCTTTGTGAAAAGTTTTTTTTAGAAAGTTTTAGTAAACATGAAACAAATTTGTTTATAACAAATTGGCACTGAGTTTGGTAGGATAAGGAAGATTTTGTAGTAAATATTTGAGAATTCTGTATCTGAAAGTCTGCTCTTGTAAGGTTAGCTCGCCAAAGTTTCACTTCTTATAGACCTTAAGAAATGGGGTGAAAGTAGGCCGGCCTTCTATTTTGGCAATAAGCGACATGCCTGGTATAGGGGATGTGGTTGGAAGTCTGTAATCTACTATAAAAATCTTATTGCATCTATAGAAAAAATCTAGTCTGGCTGATAGGTAGTGATAATTTGTGCAGCGCGCGTATGATTATTTAAAGAGGAGATCTAATCTCCTTGAACAAGTCTGTGGGATTAATGTTATCTACATTAAGACATTTAATTAATATGTTAATTAAGAAATAAGAATGCGGTCACTGCCGTAAATCAGTAAAACCGGCGCGATCAGATTTTAAACTCGCTTTTTCGCTTTGCTTTTCGACTACTAGCACAAACTGCGTTTAACAACTGCGACTTTTTACAATGTATATCATTGTATAGCCGCTATACAGTGCGTATATAGAGCGCAACAGTTTTTTTTATTTTATTGAAAACAGTTTTTATTTAAAGAACACTGCCCTCATTTTAAGAGAGAAATATCTTGTCTTATTAGGGCTTTTTTACACACATAAATTTCACACGGACAGACGCCCAGATCCGGAACAATCATCTGTAGTTCGTACAAATATTTGTCCCGGGTGGGAATCGAACCCACGACCTAACACGCCGTAGCCAATAGCTGGGCTAGAAGCAAATGCGGTTGTATTATAATTTTGAAAAAGTTCTTTCAAATTAAACTGTCAATAGTATTATGTCCGCGTTAAATTACCTTTATTTCAATAAATCTGATAGCGCAGAAGACTCGCTGATTTTTTTGTTCTTTTAAAATCATTTATTATCACAATTATTTTGTACCTACTTTATTGTTAAAATTTTATGTCCGTTTGGATCCATTGCGACCATTTTATGTGGGTTTGGAACCACTACCACAACTATAGATGTGGATTGTTTGTTTTACCATCTCAAAACATTAAGACTTCGGTGAGACGCGTATAATGCTAACTTCACTGATATAATCAGATCTCACCGCCTAGAGATGCTTAAGTTTTTCCCCTTGCTCGGCGATCTCTCTGCAAACTGTTTTATTTGTTATAATATCTATAATAATATGTTATAATAATATCGCCAGCAGCCAGCGAATGGCAGTATTTCCCGTTTGGAGATAATGACAAACGCACCGAGAGGGAAATCAGCTTGCCTAGTATCAAATAATTTATAAACAAATAAAGACTACATAGACATTTTAAAATAATTTCAATTTTATTTTACACATGGCTAATATTTGAATGAATTAGAAGTCCCAAGAGCGAATTGATCAGGAGCTTGACATAACGTACTGAAGCTTTACTGTAACCGATAAGGAGTCTTTCGAAACTTTTTATTTACTAATTTATGGACGTGGCTTTTGTTGTAATACAGCTTAATTGGCGATTATACTTTAAGTGAAAGTGTACAGGTCTGCAACCACTCTTCGATAACGTGTGTACGCGTTTGTCTCTGAATTTGTTGAAAGCCAACCGGTTTTTATATGTTAATTGCGTTAAAAACGATACAACTGATTCTACACAATATAGAAATAACTAATTTTTTATTGTGATTGTGAAATGTAAAACGCTTCCCCTATTTTTAGATACAAATATCTTGTGTCATAAGAGCGTTTTACATACATTAATTTCACACGGACAAACGCCCAGATCGGGAACAATTATTTGTAGTTGGTACAAATATTTGTCCCAGCTGGGAATTGAACCCACGACCTACAACACCGAAGCAGCCAATAGCTTTGCAACTGCGCCAAACAGGCCAATTTTACAACTGATTTGCCTAGATACCTTATTGGGGGTGACCCTTTAGTGCAATTAATCTATTTTGATTAGTGTCTGGTCACGCTTTCGTTTTTGTAATTTGGTACTGGCCATAGAGATATAACACCTTAGATTTCTGAGTAACGAGCACAGTAAGGGCCAACCAGGTTCTGTTCCGTTCTGTTCTAATGCACATTATGTGGACAGGCGCCTGCTTATCATCATTCTTATGTTATAAAACTAAAACAAAAGTATATTCGTGTCCATTGTCTCAAATTAGGATTGGTATACTGGTATATTGAGCATATTTGTTTCCTACAACAGTTTTTTTTAAACATAAAGAATATGGAAACCAAAAAATATCTGCACATTGTCAAGTTGAAATGCATAAAAAAATCGATTTAGCACGTAAACGAAGCTTATTAGTTGATTTACAGGTTATTTTGTGTTATTTAAATATTACCGGATTTTGTCAGTAAAGAATACACAACAAATTAATTAAAAAGTAAAACAAAATTAGTGTTGTTTGTGAATTTGTTGTATCCGGCCAGTCTTCATACAAATTAATAAAAGTATGTAATAAAAACGAAGTGGGAAAAAAACCTAAGGGTAACAAATTTAGATATTGTTTGACACCGAGTTGTGAATATGGAGCCCTGTGATAATAAACATGGCGGCAAATTAGAAATGTTAAGACACTTATGTTAATGTAAATACTTGAAGATAATTTTCCTTTGGTCAACGTGATCACAGATTCAATTATCTACTTACTACGTAGCAAGTGGTGGTTAAATCTTACCGAGTTCTGTTTACCCTTGGATCTGAAAAAAATCTGTTTAAGGCAATTTGTATAACTTGCACGAACATCCTGTCTAATTCAAATCATGGGGTTCTTTGAGATAACAAGATCCTTAGTAATTTACCTATCTTTTCCTTGTAACCGATTTCGAGTATGATATTCGAGGATATTTAGACGGTGTTTTGAGATAACACAAATAACAGTAAAACTTATATAAATTCGGGTAACTGACCGTACTTATGTATTAATTATTTGTGATATTCTACTGAGTTTTTTTGGAGTAGGCGGGCAAGCTAGCAAGCGGCTCACCGGATGAAAAGCTCCTATAGACATTTGCACCGTTGAACGTTTTGCAAATTCGTTGGTCGCCTTTTAGGTTAGGAATTTTTGGAAGCGAAAGGGGAGGAGAAGGGAAGAAAAGAAAGATCCTTCTTTTCTCTTTGCCTTCTCCTTCC
>DWHQ01000925.1:0-12022 GCA_018247955.1 Eurytides marcellus marcellus | reverse complement strand
AAATCTCGGCCCGCTGAAATGCTAGGCGCCTGGAACGCGTACAATAGAAGCTGCGTGCGCGAGCGTGGCCAGAGAAATTCCTCGGACGGTGTTTGTGAAATGAGCTGTTGACCGGCGACCGCTTACGATCCCCATTTCCTGTGTGACCACATTCTTACGGGAGCCGGGCTCACGAGGCCCGAGTTGACGTCATCGGGTACGCATCGAAAAATCATTGACCGTTGTACCAAAATTTGCATTTCGATAGAACAACTACGTTTCATTTTGCAAAAAAAACATTTGGTTTACACATTTGAACTTCCTTCGGCTACTTATTAGTAGAAGCAAATTATAACATTATAATGCCATCAAATTACTTCATTGTTATGAATTTAATCGCTTTATATGTCGATCCTTAATCATTACGTTTGATGTGTATGTATGTATTTTAATATAGTATTATATGTATGTATAATATTAACGGTGCTTTATTTATAATTGATCCAATTATAAATAAAGCACCGTTTAATAATTTAGAATCAAAGAGCTTTTGATATGCGATATATATATATATATCGAAACTAGAATACGCATTTTCGCATAGTGAAATTTAAATTCATTTATAATTCAATTTTCGAAAGAGTCATTTTTGATACGGTCACGTAGTCAATTTAAAACCTCAATATTTACACAATATTTATCTTTGGACTCCATCAGTTACGTGTGCGTGAAAAACATTTTGAAATTAGACTCAAGGCTTCGCGCTAGAGAAGAGTTCAACAGTCTAAAAAAGTTACAACAAAATAAACGTGACAGATCTAAGGATATAAAACTCGCTTCTTACGCAGTCTAGTTCAGTGTTTCTATCAGTGTCTACACACTCTGGTATAAACAGCTGATTAAATTAGATAAAACGAAATGGTTAAATTTTGTTTATGAATTCTTTTTCTATCTTTTGTTAATAATTAAATAAGTAAACTAAAAACCGTTCGTCAAATGACATATAGGTTAAAAACAAGTTTTAGACATATCATAATATAATTAACTACTTTTTATCTTTCTTTTTTAATTTACGCTCTTCAATGTTGACTATTGACTAATCAGAGATTAACTGTATTTTTTATCTATTCTACTTCTACTTATACTATAAAACTACCGTTTAAAACTGTGTGTAACAACATATTTGCTTTCTCTATTTAATTTTACAATGTCTATTTTATTTAACATTTCTTTTCTCTATGTAATTGAAATAAAATGTTCTTTATTTCTATTTATCGATTAATTGTTAAAGTTATTCTTTATAAAAACATATAACACGTTAAGAAAACCAATATTTTATTAAAACGAACAAGATGGCCAGCTATTAAATTCCAAACAACATACAGCGTAGTTTGGATCGTAACTCTCAACTTATCATCGTTTATATATCTTTTCTCCACCCTCATCTCCCATTACAAACTCCGTCGCCTATGCCACACTAGTGGCATCCCACTACTATTTGCCTCATACTAATGAGGCAAATAGTAGTGGGATGCGTTGAAAAAGATCGAAAAGAACTGGCTTCGCCTACGGTGCCGGTGCGGACCGGTTGCGTAAGCTTTTACCACGAGCGGCACGCACTGTCGTACTTGCATTGTATAATTAATTAATTACATTCCCGCCGTTGCGCCTCTTGCGCATCTCGTCGAGAGCACAGAATGGCGCAATCGAGTTATTATTGTTTCATGTGTCCCTTTATTTTTGAACGATGTATATTTTTGATGTGATGATGTCAAAGAATGTGTTAAAGAGCTTTGAACAAACAGTATAATGTCATCGACATTTCTTCTTAAAGACACGTGTAGGTACTGTGTACATCTAATAAAAATTATAACAGATTAATATGTTAAATTTGACAATTTTTTAATTTTGATAATATTATTTTATTCATTTATACTAATAATTTATCATAACGATAAATAGATTTTTTTTTTCACTAAATTAAGGTTTACCTTGTCTTACAACTACTGCAGGTATAGTTATTGTTTTTAATTGAATAGATAACTTCTTTTAGGTTTGTATGGTAAAAAATCAAACTAACGGTTATTTGCTAGTCATTTATCGTTTGGAATATTGCAATTTTGAGAATATCGTTTTATAAAGTTCAAGGAGAAACAGAAAAAAAAAACTATAATTTTAAAGACGATACAAATACGGGTATGAAGTCATCACCGTGCCAGCTACGCCGGAAAGCTCGGTTGACTTTGTAAGTGTCACGCGTTAGTCATACGCTGCATATAAAATATTCCGAACACGTCGACCAATTTATTAGCCTCAAGCGGGAGAGGCCGCGTGGAACAGTTCAACACAATCCAATCGCTCGGCGATCCGAGGGATAGCGCCGGTGAAAGGGGCGAGAGAGTTCTCGTGCAATTTGACCCGTGCCTACAGACGTATCTGTGTCCAGGTGTCCCACAATCGTTTCCGTCTCATGTTTTTTTTTTTAATAATATGTTCGACCAGTGTCAAGTTAAATTAGATAAGCTATATCATTGCCAAGTGCAAAAATTTACCCGTGCCTAAATCATAAGGCCATTTTTATTTCATTGAAATGATTAAGATTTTTTCCTGTTATGTTTTTTTTTAGTTTTATTGTTTAAAATGTCAACGTGTCATGTTATACAGATTAAAAAAATGTATTTGGTTAACAATGTCAATAAAAAGCGATAGAGTTCGCTCATTCTGATGATCAATCTAAATGATAAAATCTAACATGACGGCTACACTAAAATATTCTTGGACCTACCTAGTAAACTAAAGGCTTTCATTTATAGCAAGCAGTGGCTCACATTTGACAGTATATTATGCCGTCGTCAATTACTTCAGTTCTAAAAATAAAAGTTATTATAATATGCCCATCATCAGTCCTTTTTTGTTCCAAATTTTTATTAAGATTTATGCCCCAATTGTCAATCGAATTCGAAGATTCTTTATACATTATTAAGGATTTACCACAGGGTTGGTCCCAGAAGAAATTCATTGATATTGGATCCTAAACTTCATTTTACTAAGACATTAAATACGATATAGGATGTACATATCTTGATTCAGTATTAGGTGTTATCGAATTTATTTGAAGGGGATTTTAATTTTTTTTAATACACCATCTGTTTCTAATAGTGTATTAAAAAAGCAGTACAAAAGTATGTAGAGCATAAATAAACTGGATGTACGGGTACCTTGTGTCCGTGAGATGTTTATATGGATTGGAGGCCATCCTTATAGATAAAGAAAAAATCTTGAATACGTTAAACAACACATAAAATTGTAATAAATATACAATCACTACCATTTATTCCTCTGTATCGATCGTAAATCAAGGCATTACCAATTTCTCGGAAGAAGTATATAAAATGCGGTATGTAGGTGACCCGTGCCCGGTGACGGCCGCACCTGCGACATAATCCTCCTTCATGCATAACTCGGGTGCTTTCTCTCGATCTAGGAAGATGATCCGCGATCTCGGATGAACATGATATCTGTATCGGCCGTCTCTTTTGTATTACATTATGATTAAACTGTGCATAGTCGCGTGATTTTAAATATTCACGCGGCGTTACTTTCGCGCGTGGTGAAGAAAGCGAACGATGTTTTATTCTTTTTTTCTTTTCGTAGATGATACACGGTAAAATTATAACAGTATAATTTATAAAATAGGAACATCAAAGAGACCGAAAATATCGCGTTCATATCATTTTAAGCTAACTCTGTATGACGGCAAATATGAATTCAAAGTATACATTTAGAAAGTATACTTTTTAAAGATCATTCAATGTAACCTAAAAAAGAAATGCGCAAATTTGGATCCTGTTAATCCTCTAGTGAATATCCAAAAAGACGAACAATTTTCATACAATATTAATTATGAACTCACATAAAACTTTAATAACACATACAATAACGATTACATAAAAAAAACATAAACACGCATTAACTACACGTAAAGCTTTGAGGTTTGCGCAGTCAAGGTGACCAAGGGCCATTGCGTGCTGTGTCGTGGGTTCGATCCCCACCCGGGGATCGCATCCACAATTAGCTGTTCCGAGTCTGAGTGTACTTTGTGTCCGTGATTTCAAGTTTGTAAAAACGATACGGGAGTATTATTTCTTAGTGCAGGACCTGCTTTTTTTAAACGAAGAAATAAAAAAAAAAACAAAATAAAAGAAAAATCAATTAACACTTATTAGATCGTTAATCATAAAACATTTTTCACACACGTATATCAATAAATATATTGTGAACTTTGATTCGTTATTACTCAATACTATTCGAAGTCGAAAGTAAAAGAAAACAAATAGCGGTTGGCCATTATAGATAATCACATCAACAAAAAAACAATCACGTTATCTAAGCAGGAAGCTACGACCGCCTTTTTCGCCCTAACAATGCGTTTTATTATAAAAAGAACAATGAGATATAACGTACCAGTATTATAGAGAGTCCGTAGTATCTGTTCACTGTGTCCCGACATCTGTAGAGCTGTAGACACATTTTGAACTAATCAACGATCCAATTTATTAAAAGCTACACTCTCGACTATCCCGTAACATAAACCGAACGGGCTTATATTAATTGTCTAGCGGTACATCATCGCGCGGTATGATATTTTCAATCTGTAAAACTTCACACGGTGTTGCATTTTTTATCTATAACAGTTAACCTCGAAATTTCGCTCTGTGATACGCTTTACAAAAACCGCGTCGCTAAATTTCACCGAGGAGCTCGCTTTTTCATAAGAGCAATAAACTGTTATGTTCGACTAGAATTTTACTAGTTTTCGAACGTCAAAATCGTTAACATTAATAACGCGGATGTAATCCGACTGTGAAACGATTTAGCGATTTTCAAACGCACCTTCACCAACTTCTTTTATCTGGTCAACAGATAATAAGTCTTCTAAATTTAAATTAACGTTGACAAATAAGACATACTATATATAATATTACGTATCTAAGTAAATAATAAAAAGTCTTCTAAATGTAAATGAACAATAACAAATACGTACAATATTACGTATCTAAGTGCTAGGACTCTTGTAGAGTCCGCCTGAGGTTGAACCAATACATGGCCAGTTATTCTACCACCAATAAATTATGTGTAAACACTGCTCCCATTTGAAAGGCAATGTTGTCAGCGTAATTTCTGGGCAAAAAGGTAGACCATCTTACAACTCTAGGTAACGAGCGCAGCGCAGTTATGAACGCAGTTTTATGGACAGGCGTGTTGCTCACCAAAGGCGCGCAACCTGTTTAAAACAAATCGAGATAAAATGACTAGATCATTTTATCTCATATTTTTTAATATTAAGCAAAATTCTACAGCGACTCAAAATTTTAAAACGAAACTAATTCATTTTATTATCAATATGCATATAACTGCTCTTTAAAAAATGTCTAAAATTTATGACTCTTCTTATTTATAAATTATTAACGATGATGGTGACGATTGTCATCGATCATCTAATTTGAAAACTTCATGTCTATTTCAACAAAAAACTAATGGTTTGTTACAATGTCAATGGACTTGGGGAGCTATGATTGAACTGCACTACTGTTATGAAACTAACTAAATAATGAAATTATGTCTAAAGTTTACATTGTAATTTATGTTGCGACTTTTATGTATGTCATGATCAATAAAGCCATTGCAGGAAGGAATGTCAAAATTTTTCTTCCAATCTTTTACACCTATATTAAATGTACTAAGATAACTAGAAATTACTAAGCTTAGAGAAAATTTCCATTTACTAAATTTAATCTCAATTCACCACAAATAGTTCTGCCATTCAATAGAAAGTTACCACAAATAAGGTTGCATAAAATTGATTTAATAAAGAGTTGATGCATTTTTAAATTATTACTTCAAATGTTTAGTTAAAAGTCTGTAAATTTCCATTAAGAGTTAGGTTTGACATCAGATACGGGTTAAAGCAATTTGTTCACCATATTCGTTCTTCATCCAAACTTATACAGGATCTACGATCGCATGCGACATGCAACGATTACAGAAAGAGGATTGGAGTATCGAGTCGCCGGTTCCTTTTTATACAGATAAGAGTAAGAAATTACCCTTCAACAGAGTAATAAGTAATAAATTTCGCCTCGATTACTTTTTGACGTTTCAATTATTTTCAGCTGTTACTGATTTTGTTATATTTATACAAACTAGGGATCTACAAGTGTCCAAATTTCGATTGTGAATGTTTAAATGCTTTTTCAGTCCATGAATATGCATACCTCTATTTTCTTTTTAATTTGACATTTGTGATTTGACACATTATATATTTGACATGGGCACTTATAACGTAAACATTTTTTTTTTCCATCAATTTGTAAAACCATTTTATATTTACATCTTATAGCGTTCTCCGCGTTATAAACAATAACAAACAAAACTATAACTCACGAAGTAAAGAAAAACTATTCAACGAACAATAATCGTTACTTCAGCGATAAATTTACAACCAAATTGATGTGGTTGTAATTTTTAGAACGCAATTGTGTTACTCTTTATGTGCAATAGACATAATATGAATGATGATGACTATAAGACTGCTTCAAACAATGTTAACGCTTACACTATACGCTGACGTTAATTAATACGGTTCAATGTTAAATGTTTGGTCATGGTCATTAGTCATACCGAGCGAAAGATAATAGAGACAAGACGCGGCATGGACATACCGAACTTTGCAATTGCGTATACGTTGCTAAAGGCTTATAAAGTGGGTCCCTAAGCAAGTTATCAAAAAAAGGGAAAATATAAATACTCTGATTTTTCATCTGCTGTCTGCTGCCCTATCTTACAGAAGTAGACATTAAAAATGTATCGTTACCCTCAACCTTATACTAGATAAACCGACGATCTCTAGTATCAACAAACGAAAATCTATTTAATAGGAAAAACGAAAACTTTATTCCATCAAACATATATGTAATGTGTATGTCTAATATATATATGGCATAGTTAAATTTTGTATGTCGAAGCAGTGCAGAAAGGCTCTTTATATAATTTTACAAATTCATAAAATAAAACAATAAAAAAAAATCAGAATTATTTATTCTTCTTTAAGATTTTACTCGCGGGTTCGCTCGCGTGGATTTTATAATTTTCTAATTTTTGTGTAGTAAATGACCGTTCCTCAACCTCTATAAACATCTTCATCAAACATCATCCAATCCCTTATAATCGAGAACGGAATAACAAACTAACGAACACAATTTCTAATTTATAACATTACTCCATAATGTTAAATCAAGCTTATGATTTCTTAAAACTTAAAAAACTATACAATGTTGTAAAGATCATTTAAAATATAAACAAAGGATTTAATTTAATTAATGAATTATGGTCGAGATGCTACTATGTAATAACAAAGAACTAAATAAACGAATTCCACATGTTTGTACTGACATCCCATATTTATATATCTCAAAATAAACCTCTCTGAATTTGATTCTACAACAATTTAAAAGCGCCTCTATTTCTCATAACCAAGCGCTGTAGTAAACACTCAGACCGACTGAGAGCCGACACCATTTTTTTTCTCATTTATACGTCAACCACCATTTCATAATCTGACGACACTCCCCCAGAAAGGTCTAGAATGAGGTACTGATATGTCACTAGTCCATGGAAATAGCGCAACATAGACATCGGCCGCCGTGCTGCATGCGATCGTGATTTTCACGGCGTCACGAGGCAGGACGATCGTGGCCACTCTCTACAACTAAATTATTATTAACCCACTTACGACGCATGTTATGGACATTAAACTGTTAAGCTAACGTCCAACGGCTCGATATCTTTATTAAACCGTTGGTGAACTAGGTATTTTTAATCCACAACGCAACAGTTTTACCAACTTAATGTGTATACTGTGGCATCAGAGCTTCAAAACGAATCAACCGACTTCCATGATCCATGATCCAGATACTTTTTATGCTGAATAAAATCAACTTTCATATTTGACTTGAGAATGTTCTTACCTATGACTCCTAAAAACTTTTCAGCCGTTTGATCATCATCTCGTTTATAACTGACAAGTATTTGAGAGTAAATTTCACAGGTCTAATCTAATTTTACAGCAGGGGATTGTTTTAAAATTATAATTTCAGTTTTTCATTAACTTATTCAGTATGACGTTATAAACCTTCCCTTTGTTTAAAAAAAAACTAAGTGATAGAATATGGGTAATAGAATGAAATTACTGAGATGAAATAATTGACTCTTTTTGGATTTTTGTCAAAAGTTTGACGGTATTAGATTCTGGATATATATGCATTCAGCATAACAATTTGTCGATGTGTGAATAAATTACCATTTATGTTAAAGATGATCGTAAACTTTGCTATGGCAATAATGAAGTTATTTTCACATACAGCACACTTATAAAAATCGCCACATCAATTACATGTATGCTTTCTAAAACATAAATCAATGAATACAACTTAAAATCAATCAATACGTTTAATATAGAAGTCACTTACAACAAGAATGCGGAATGGGAGCTTTGTCGTATTTTAAATGAAGTCAATACTTGGAGACATTTTAATCATCATTATCATATATTTATGTTTCACTAGATACAATTTAGTTAACATGAAGACGACATTATACAAAATAGACAAAAACATAAATGAAACATCAATGGGCAAATTCGATTAGCGAAATACCAAGATCTAGATAAATCAGTAAGAAATTTATATTAGCGTCCCACTTGCAACCAACCATTACTAGTGCTGTTTACAATCACTTACCATCAGGTGAAATTATTACAAAATATAATTATAGAGTTTTTTTTCCTTTATCACTTACAAAAAAACATCAGGTTAATCCATATGATAGGATGACTCCAGAACGACTACTTGTGGTCCACACAAATTTTGTTCTACGTAGGGATCGAGCCTGCAACCTAGCACGCAATAGTAGCTAGCGAGGTGGCCACTTAAATAACTGAGCCATCCATTTCTCCACGGTACAGGCATGCTTAGTGTGCAGACCGCTACAAATAAAAAAAAATAATATCCGTTCAGGCAAATAGATAAAGACTATTTAATTTGAAGTTAAGGTCTTTTTTCAACCTGAGTAATACGAGACGTTATGCTGCCTATGATGTCTAAAGAGGTGGTATTTAAGCAAATTCTCACAGGAAGTATTCACGTGAATACACTTAACCGCGACGTTTCATATTAAAATGTCGTCCATTGCCTCATTACAATTCATATAGCATTGTACACACGCTGAATAATTGACAGAAGCGCGTTTTAATTCTCAAACAGATCCTGTTACGCCTTCCGAGAAAGTGAGCGAGTGGGTAACAATATCCAGCACTGCATGCGTATTGTTTTTATTTCAAGAACGAGGGGAAAAAAGATCTCATCGCAAAGGTAAATCGATTCTCCACAAAAGCGAAAGTCTCGTTCACATGGCTGGATTGTATGGAAATGTTTCTCACGGTTAATAGGCACGAATGAAAAGATGCGTGCTTGTCAAAATTTTCCATAAAACTGACCTGACATTTGCCATCATTACTAGTTGTTGAATTGGATTTATTAATATAGAATGTTGCTTGTACAAATTTTAATTACTACCTCTACAACTTTATTTATTATTAAATTTATGAACAAATAGGTACCTAGTATAGTAGCTTAAATTTATGTTTCGCTGCAAGGCAAAGAAAACCTTTAAAAAAAGCTACAGTGGCTATAGACGGGCCTGGAGGCTACAGTGCGGATTAGCGGACTTAAAGTTTTTATTAATACTTTGGTTTCCACACCAAGCTTAATGTTTTTCACCGTTGAATAGGTGGTAAATCAACAATAAAAATTCTTACTTACAAATTAACAAATTTGTTGATGATGTGACTATATAAAATAATATATTATTACTCTATTGTTCTTAAAAAAACTTACGTTAAAATTCAATTGAACAAGATAATAGGAAAAAAACCTAATCCAGGCAAGTTTACAGGTAGTAGAGTGAATTTTCTTTGAAATTCCATACGCACTTGCTTCCGATCACACGGATCGATTGTTCCACGAGATGGTATAGTATCACAGAATATGCGCGGATATTCATACGAGTTGCACAGCGCCTGTTTATCGATATCCAAACTCGACGTGAACACAATAGCACATCGCGTAATTTGAGTTCGATTCTCAACTATATTCTACGGTCAAACAAATCTCAAGTTTTAAAGCAGGTGTAGATGACAAATACAGACTCTTATGAACGTTAAAAAAAATTACTCTGAATATTAGTTTTAATTTTAAAACGCACCAATAAAATAGTCTTTGCTTATCTTTTATTTGCTTGTATTATTTTTTGTCCGTAATCCAAATATTCGATTTTCAATTTTTATTTTTATTATAAATGCAAAGGTATAGGTAAAAATAGGTATAGGTAAAAGGTATAGTATAAAATAGGTTATAAAGTGGACGTGGTTATTAGCCATATATAACGGCAGTCATATTTACAATTATTTAATTTTATAAACTCTTAATCATCAAAGCGCCGTAGCCTTAATCATCGGCACTGACTTTTAATCGAGCGAGCTGTTTTTATGTTTGTTCTAATGCTGGGAATATGACATCGCAGTGCTATGAATATATTTACTACTAAAGCAAAGACTTCTCAAATAGTATTCCGTCTAAGAAATCATTCTACATAAGTGTGCAACTTGAATAAAGACTTAAAAAACTTAACTGTTTTTTGTTGCTAAAAACCGGTATTCAAACTATAATGCTAAATTTTTATTTATGCAAGGAACAAATTGGTTTTGTGCAGCCATGATAATGACGAAACCACAGTGCTTTTCATTATTTATTATGCTTTGCATTTTTACATTTAATATGTAAATAGTTAAAAATTTACTCAGTTATTCTGTTATTGTCACTTAAAATACATTTACGTGGTTCCTTGTATTTGTTCTCTTGTGGAGAAAAGGATATTAATGTAATAAAGCAACCTATTAAAATTAATCAATTTCTTCGAACTAATCCAAAAGTTGCTAAAAAATAAATATAAATTAAACATAAAAATTGAAAAAAAAACTATTAATGTGTAATTTCCAAAATAATTACCACTAAAATAGTTAATTAACCTGTTACTAAACCGTAAATATCGATTTTAACCGAATTATCAATAAAACCAAACCCGATTGACTTATCCATCGCCTTTGCCGGAACAATAACAGCTGAACAAGCATGAACATCTATTTGCTTAATTATTCGCTTATTTCCATATTCGCTAGGTTTATCTTTGGAAAAAAAAATCGCCAGCCCGTCTGATAAAAATCGCACGTCCAGTAGAAACACGGTAGTGGTTTACGGCCCGTTCGTATTACGCTACCGGGTTCATTACAACCATAATCTCGGTTCGACTTTGCGAGTTAATTAAGTTTTAATTACGCTACCACAAGAGTCCACTTCTGACGTTAGCAAAAGTCGCCTAGGAAACAATAAAGTTACTTTCGCTCACACATTAGTGTCTAATATGAGTGACGAAATGTATTTTAAAGATTATCAGGTTAACAGTATTACCTATTGTAAAGATCAAACTCTCACGTTATATATTCTTTTGTTGAACTTTCTTTTGTTAATAAGCTTTAAAATTAATTTATTTGTAGTCTCTGTTTTTATGTGTCAGTTATGAAAGTTAAATTTTATAGTGCGAGCGTTACTTTTATAGTAACAAGCTTTTCCTACTTGTTTTACTTTCAGTTTGCGGTTAAAATAAAATTTTTAGTTTAATTTTTTAAGCATTCTTTGCGTTCCTATCATCTTTAGACACATTAAGTGACATTATTGAATGAACCTTTATTTACAGCCGTGGTAGCTCAGTGTGCGGGCGCTCGCTTGTAGTACAATATACTCGAGCAACCTAAGTTCAAATCCCGGTGCCGGCACCAATGAATTTGTTAATTCATAATTAACAATTTTAAGTGCTGATTTACCACGTGCTCGACGGTGAAGGAAAACATCGTGAGGAAACCTGCATATTT
>DWHQ01000924.1:0-12024 GCA_018247955.1 Eurytides marcellus marcellus | reverse complement strand
TCTTTTAACGGCCCCCTAAGCATGTTTAGGGGATCCCGTAAACTTAGGGGATGTTGGTGAAAACGGGCATTAGTCTGGATAATTTAGAAGGTAAGCAATTCATCGATTTTGATTGAAATGATTAATATTTCACGTACATTAAAAATTTTGCCGTATTCGTTGTACATATTTCGAACGGTAAAAAGAGACAGGGGTAAGCTTTAAATTCATCCAATGTTGATTTTTTCTTAAAGATTTTTCAGATTCTTTCGTAAAGATTATTAATTTGACTAAAAGTGATGACTAGGACTATCGCAATATTAACCTTTTGTTTTCCTTATTTTTTACTTTTAAATTATACTATTATATTGTATTACCAAAGAGAAGATTGACTACGTTACAAACTATTATCAATGCCTTTCGAACTAAATCGATTTTCAAATCAAGTATTCAATCTAACTTAACTAACGCTTCAAAATAGTAAAAAAGGAAAGGGTTTAAATTTGAATTAAAGAGTGAATTTATGAGTCCACACATTGCATTTCCATTTATACTTTTCAAAATTATAATATGTATATATAGTAATAAAATTTGGGGTTAAAGATAAATAACCTTGTTAAAACTATTAATATTTGCTTTCTCTACTGGGCGTATTACGTATTTTTTATTTTTAAATCAAAAAGGCTACGAATAAATGTAATTTTTATTAAAAGTTGCAGTGTTATTTTGAAAATGTTTAAATATAAAATTAATAAAAAAAAATTGACAACTGTTTTACGAAGTCACTATCTCTTTGACAAGAGCAAACTTTTGTATTACATTATGTTTTGATCTAAATTCAAATGTAAACATTTCATTAATTTAAGATAAATCAGTGTTTATTTTTCTAACGATTAATTAATAAGACAATTTACTTAAACATGGCAATTGCGCTTAACCAGAACCCACTTTCAATAGGCCTTAATAAAAAGTTTATTTGGATCCAAAGTATTAATAGAGACATTCGTGAGATGATTCATAATGATTCCCAACATTAAATCAAATAAATATTTTACATATTATTTTGTACATCATTCTAAAATGGAGTATATTTTGTGATTTTTTTTAAATAGCCAAATATTTTAGATTGCAAGCAAATGTGAACTACAAATTGACAGTAAAATGTGTTACATATTTTATTAAACAAGTATAATGTTTTTTTATTTGTTAAGTTTGCGTTATTGTGTGTCGTTCGTCAATGCATGTTCTATTAAATTGGGGCGACTTCTCATCTCTATTTCTAACAAGGCGTTTCGGGTGCCTATCTGTTCTTACCGTCGGAGATTCGCTTGGAGAGTGCCGTTTCAGCCACCGAGTCCTCGCTCTGCGAAGGGTTGACGGGTCGAGAGCGCACTGACCGGCAGTTCGTCGTGCGGCTCGCGCCTGCCAACCCACATACACTATAACATAACTTCAACACTGCGCCCAATTCATTGTGTTCGACCATCTAAACGCCTCGCCCGTTACGCAATATTACTTTTTTCGCATGGCGTCATCGGTATGCTTTAGAGTCAAAATGGCAATATTATATCATAATATAGTACTAAGTTTTCCTTTACTTTAGTCAAATCCGCCCGTCCGCCTGTCAAACTGTCTCGTTTCAAGCAATCAAATAATATATGATGCCTTCTTTTTTACAAAAATGAAAAGTATTTTTTATTATATTAAGATAGGATTAAGATTAGTAGACACGGTGTTATTAGAAAATTAAACAATTTTTAATTATTGTTTTATTTTTCATTTAAAATTTATACAAACGTCCATGTTTTACTAGGGATAATTTTATTATGGCGTGGCTTTTTAAAACTTTTCTCTTACATTTATTCTTTAGATTTTGAACAAAAATCAGTGTAAATGTACTTGTCATGTTTAAAATAACACAAATGATTTAACTTAATGCTAATCTTTGATTCCTGACAAAATATAGGCCCATATTGGGTGCAATATGCTAGTGACTCGGTTTGGTTTATACTTCGCACCAATAAGTCGTATCGCTATCTACTTTCGAGCCGGTGGTAGTTTCTTCACGAAAAAATTTAAAAATGACGCTTCAAAAGAGAATATTAAGACCTATTTGTTGATAAATCGTACAAGCGGGTCATCTCGCTTGCACAATTTATCAACAAATAGGCCCGCCCGCACACGCACAATTTATTACTATGACTATGGAATGTAGTAATAAATACTCTGTTAAATATATATTCATATACAATAACTAAAATAATAAACTAAATAACTTAAATAATAAACTGTCTAATTAAATCTCTGATCTACCTATCCAGAATAAGAAATTCCAAAAGTTTTATTTTTACTTTCTTGTTCGGTGAACAATGTCACCACCTGTAGCTTTCATAAGCTCGGAGAAATAGGGGTGGTATACGTTGCTTCTTCTAACCGTTAGGGTTACAAGAGTGAAAGCATTGCTATTTTATTTAGAACATATTAATAAAAGGATAATTTAACTTTAAGAAAAAGTAAATCAATTTATCGATCTTAATGAACTTGCATTGTATTTCTACAAGGTTTTATCTTAAAAATAATTGATTCGTCGTTTAAGTGTACATCACGTGAATGGTTCACATATTCACGTAATTATTTTCAGTAAATATTTCATAAATATCTTATAAGCTCCACAGGGCGTCCAACAACTGCCCGTATAACTTTTTTTCCCTATTTTTACATTATAATAAAATATTACATCCGTAGCATAGTGAAATGGAAGGCGCTTTGCAAAACGCGGAAATGATGTGTTGTGGGATCCCAGCTTATAAGGGGACTACGGGTTGATTAGCCGGTGGCTTCAAGTATTCTTTTTACCTTGAGGATGGTTAGTCCAGTTTAACATAACACTCCAAAAGTAAACGCAGATTAACTTTGTGTGTTTATGTTAACATTTTGACGTATTATGTATATATTTTGTAGATTAGCTATCATATCATGAATCAAATTTAGTCATTTAGATGAGATATTTTTAGATACGAGTATGATTAGAATGGTGAGTAAAACCGATAATTATTAAAAAAAAAATACTAGACTCAAATACTTTCATGTAACCTGTTAAAAATTGTTAATTCACAGCATGATTATTATAATAATTTACTCTTTGGTATATTAATAATAATAATATCATGGGACATCTCACACATTACCATCTGATCCCAAACTACGCAGAGCCTGTACTTTGGCAACCAGACAACTGATAAACGTATTTATATATTTAAAATGCATACTTATATAGGTAGTTAACACCCAGACATAGAACAAATACCCGTGCTCATCGCACAAATAATTTGTCCTGGGTGGGAATCGAACCCACGACCTTTGGTTTTGCAGTCAGGAGCACTAACCGCTACACCAACGGGCCAGTCGAACTTAAAATTGTTATTTATAAATTAACAAATCCATCGGTGCGGGCACGGGGATTTGGACTCGGGTTGCTCGAGTATATATTGAATTAAAAGCGAGCGCCCGGACACTTAGCTATCACGGCCCTTCTGTAATAAAATTTAATTAGCAGTTTTCTAAGTGGTAGGACTTTTTTGAATAGCTAGGGAACCACTACATTATTGGTTATTCTACCGCATGTAAGTACTGCCGAGTTCGGTTTAAAGCATATGTTCCCAACGGGGGCGGTGCGTATATTTGAACATTATTTTGTCCATTCCTGACGGTGCCAACTTGCTGTGTCTATAAACACAAGCAGTTTATTTAATTAAAATTATTTAAGACCTAATAAAAAACCAATGGGCCAACCACAAAAGCTTGGCGGGCTGCAGGTTGAGTACAGGTGATTAATGTTGCTACATGTACGTAGTTACTAAGCAAAGAGATATAACATGATAAACCCCTGCGACGAGAGCAGCGCAGAGGAAATCAGGTTCTGTCGAGCAAGCGGCTCACCTGATGTAAAGCAAAAACCGCTGTCTATGGATATTTGCAAAGTCGAACGTTTTGCAAATGCGTTGCCGGCCTTTAAGGTGGAAATTTTTAGAAGGAAAAGGAAGGGAGAAGCTGGAAAAGGAAGAGGGAGGGAGGATTGTCCGGCCACCCCACTTACCGGATGAAACGCGGAAGTGTAAACACTTTTGTCTTTTTATCTCTTAATATTTAGACTCATTACGTTAACAGATTCATATTTACCGTTTCAAAATAACATACAACATAAGTCAACCCAAGTCTGCTAATAAAACAAGGAGATACAGTAAGTAATGAATTTATTCATTCATAAAATTAACTCGTTAACATTCGAGAAGAAAATCATAAAAGACAATGAGATCGCCAATAAAGTTGGATAGTATCATCTTTCAGTATCAAAATAAAAGTAAATAGCACAAAAATAGTGTTTCCATTCATTCACTTTAGATTCAGATTGACAAAATATCCATATGAACCGATCTTTCGGAGATATCGGTTTAAATGCTTTATGCATTATTTGATTTTAGGCCCCGTGTGATCGATTTTGAAGAAAAAAAAAATACCCAAAACCTCGGTATTCAATAATTGATTAGATTAAATTAAAAAAGTTGTCCTATGAAAATAATGATAATTTCCGTTTCAAAATTCAAAATTAAAAACGAGAAAAATATCAGTACTTCACACAAACACTGGTGATATACCAAAGTCATTTTGTTGGAAGGACTAGAATCAGGATGAATTAGCTATATTACAATTCCCTATAACCTACACATTTAATTATTTATTCTTAAGTGACAACATCTTTATATTCAATCAACTACAACACGAGACCTTATATCCAGTTGAATAATTAAAAGTATACGAATTTAAACAGTCCCTAATACAGGCAAGTGAAGCAATAAATAATATCTTACACTAAGAAACACGCAAACCAAGTACAAAATTACAATTTGGTAGTGATAGGCCTTATAATAATATTTCTATCAAAAGCTAAAATATTAAACATGTACATTTGAATAAAAAACGAGAGATGGCTAAATTATTAATTGTTTTATTCATATAACGGCCAGTGCACAAAAATCAATAAAAAAAAATAGCTGAACAAAAGAACACTACACTTCACACAATGCTCTCTCAATCTGACCCTTTAATACATACATAAAAATACTTATATATACGCATAGTCATTTCAATACATTTAATCTATGTGCATTTGATGACTACACAAGTAATATTATCCAAACGAAACCAATTTAGCATAGGGGGTATAATACACAAAAGGTCACTAGAAATATTCCCACACTATTATTTTTTAGAAATTATTATTGATAAATTTGAATATTACAAAGCAATAATGTTATTTTTCAAATGTTATACGCGAACTGTATAGTTAACAATGCATAATCTTTAAGGAGAGCTGTAGAACAAGGCATATTTCCATTCATAAGTTATTACGTCATCGTTTAATCAACCCTGTGCACTGGACAACGCTACTGTCACATCTTTAAAATCTACTTTTAAAAACTAGACTATCACAATCTTCAACAACCACTAACATATGGGAATACAGAAAGCAGTCTAATTTTATTCTATCTATCCTTAATAATTTTCTGTAACTATGTGGGCGGGAAAAATAAAAGATATATATAGAAGGAATGTATTAAATACATCATACCATATAAAATATAGAAATTTATGGTGAAACTCGGCTAGTTTTGTTCGATCCAGCAAGCAACTAGCTCTGCCTTATAGACCATATATGTATTTGTATATTTATTTCATGGAAACCATGACTTCTTTGATGTATACAAATATGTTAAAGTTTAATTTGTTGCCTATGCTCCTTGTATGATTTCATTTCTAATATTTTATTTACAGATATTTCAATTAAATTAAAATTATATTTCTTGAATAAAATAAACATTACCAACACATAATATCAATTCAAAAATTGATACTACATGTGTCATATGAATAACCATAGTGGCCAACTAATAAAAAAAATCCCGTTAAATTGCTTTTTTAGCTTTGAAAGTTATTGAGATTAAGTCTGGGTCTATATATATTATTGGAATAGCATAAAATTATAAATGACTGTTTTTGAAGTTGAAAAATGATGTTTTTTTATAATTATACTTAATTTCAATAACTATTATAACACTATATAATGAAAGAAATGTCCTGGAATGTAACATCAACTATGGAATATTACATAATGATATTTTTACATGTATGACTTACAGAGAAGATATATTAATAAACATTCAACACACTTAGTTTTATATATTGCCCATTAAAAACCTATATAATACTTACAGCTGTCAACGGTTTAGATTTTATGGCTGTTTTTTCCCTGTATTTCATTTTTGTATTTCTGAATTTTTGCAGTCAAATGCAAATTATATCAAGCTTTGTTTGCTATATTACCATTTATTTAAAGTTCATATTTAGAACTTTTGTAACCTGCTATTATAACATAAAATACAGTGAAATCTATATAAATAAATGAATAAAAAATATTTCAAGTGTAGCGTAGGTAAAACTTTCCATGCTTTCTATAAATCCCATTAAACCTCTTTGTTTTTAATTTTTTTTAAAGAACAATTTACAAGTTGTGACATTTATATGTCAATATTGAATTAATACTTTGAATCTGATTAATTCATACACAAGTATTTAGTAGTTTTCAATAGATTTGTTCAAGATTGTTCATTAAGAAACAGGTACATTTTATATTTTGATTACCGTTCAACAATTCTCGTTCCGCTCAACGATCGCCAACTCGTCCTCTTCACCGGAGGTGTTTGCTTTGCCATCGTAATGGACAAGGTTGGCTTCAGAGGACCCATTACTGGATTCGTGTGACCGCGGACTTATACTTGTCTTCCGCACGTAGAGCACGTTGGAACTCACCCTCGTGTGATCTGTGGCAAATGGCACACCATAAGCACTGCCGTCTGATATCCGATTCAGTTTATGTATCTGCTCCCTTAGCTCGCAAACCTGACTGTACAGTTTCTTATTCTCACGCAGTATCGCTATGTTTTCCGTTTCCAACAGCTCTCTCTTGCTCCACTGTATCGTGTTTTCAGACTTTAGCCTTTCAATCTCCATCTTCAACTCGGCGATCTTCTCCTCCAGGACTTGCTTGGCCGCTATCTCGTCTTGCAGTTCGTTCTGCAGCCGCTCAACTTCGCTGTGATTGGAGTCCGTTGAGCGCAAGGTTCTGTCACAGTGTGTGAGCTCCATTTTGGCGTTGTGCACCTCCGCCGTCAGTGATTCGATCTTCGTCAACAGAAATGCCTTCTGATCCTTCTCGCTCTGTAGATTCTTGCACGTCTCGTCCAATTTCAATCTCATGTCGCTCAACTTGTTTGCCAAAGCGTTGTCCATGTTGGAGAACTTGTGGGAGTCCAAAGAGGCGCGTTGCCTTATTGACGGCTCGTTGGGTGAGACGTAGCCCACGTTCTTTCTTCTCAACTCCACACCGTCGTCGGTGGTCAGGTCGCCCGACACTATTCTGCTCTCGCCGATGCTCAACAGCTTTTCGTTATCGCGTTTCAGTTCGGCCAAGTGCTGTTCCATGTCGTTCTTCTCCGTTCTCATCGTGGCCAGCTCTTTAGTGAGTACGTCGAGCTTGTTCTTCAGTTGTTTGGCCTCTTCGCGCGCCTTGTTTCGCTCGTTGCGGACCTTGGACCATTTCTCCCGCCAGTTGGCAGTGCAGTCCGACCACCAGCGCATGGTCTTTTCCATTTGCGAGGCTCTTGCGCGAGCTTCGTCCAACTCCCGCTGGTAGAGCGCCTCCTTCGCCTCCCAATCTGTGTTGGTATAACGCATGGATGGCTCGTGGTCGCGGGTGCGCCGTTGACTCCCTCCATGTGAGCTTTGTGCCATCTTTCATTTGTTTGTCTATAAAAGTTTGCCGATAGATATGTTAGTTTTTGTGACTAAATGGAACTTTAGTGAAGCTAATTCATGACCATCCTGTTATCAACGTGACTTGATAGAATAGCATAAAAATAATTGACATGATAAATTAGAGGCATTACAAAACTTAAAAGTGATGAATTTATTAAAAGAATTTAAAGATATCAATAATGTGCTAAGTATGCCATTTTTAATATTAATAAGATTTTTATTAAAAGGGACATCACTGTATCAAGTCACCAATGTTTATCAACATTTCAGCACAGGATTATGTCTACATGTCCAAAGCCCCCGGTGGAGACATGCCCTCCACAGGTTTGTCCCCCACCTCCTCCTAAGCCACCCTGCCTGGTGAAACCCGTCATGCGGGGTCTACACTGGGCACAGACAAAGAGAGTTTTGGCACAAGCCATAGTTCTATCAATATTAAGTGGGGCATCAGTTTATTTCTTTATTGGTGTACCAAGAAAGAGGAAGTATAGAGAGTATTATGCGTAAGTATAAATAAATTAATTATTTTTAGGCAATTTCCAATTTTCTTTAAGTATTTTTCCTTCAGCATTCCTCTTTGATTGCGGCAGTCCAACTGTTAAACTACCAAGTATGGAATATCTAACGTATTGTTGTTGTCAAAGCAATAAAATTGTCTGCTATGTGCACTTTTAGGGAGTTTTCAACATTTTGACTATTATAACTACTTTACAGGTAAATTTAACATTAATTTAACATTTGAATGCTTAAAAATTTGATAAATAATGTATAACATATATAACTTGAACTAGTATTAAAAAATCTTCTTCATATAAGATGTTACGTAAGAATGTTTTTATAGGCAATATCTCAATTTAACACTTTGTAGATATTGTTTTGACAAGGACAATATTCAGTTTACATTTGAAAAAATTCTATTTAGTATTATTTTTTTAAACAAGCTTCTCAAAGAAAAAGATGAGTTTACGGTTTTGATTTCTATTTGAGGCAAGTATTTGTATGACCTGTAGATAAACTTTTATACAAGTTCAAATAAAATTTATATGTGAAAAATTTCCTTATGACAATGTTTTGCAACAAAAATGGCTTAAAGGATTTATTAGTCAATTACCTATGCTATAAAGTAGTACTTAGACTTAGTACATAGATAAAACAACTTTCAGATAAGAAATTTTAAAATAATAGAGAATCAATAAGTCTCTCATGCATAATTGAAAAGCAGAAAGAATATTTAACTGTTTATTCTTCGGCATTTGTAGATAGTAACAAAATAATTGTATTGTGAAAAGTAACAAACAAATCATTTTTAACCCTTGTTGCCAATTGTCTACATACTTCATATATATTCTTCATTATTACATGATTTTTTTTATTATTTTTAACATTATCTATGATAAATTTCCTATAACGTACGATTTTTTTTAATTCAAAACAAAAAATCATGCATTTAAGGGTTAGGGGAGGGCTAAGCTTAATGCTAGTCAAATCTCACAATGTTTTGTACAAAGTTTTGCCTTAACTTTTGGTGCTAGGGCCTCCATAAAATAGTATGGTATAGTACAGCCTTACTATTAATTAAGTTTACGTAAGGATTATATTTGTGAGTTCTAAAGATAAATGTTCTTTATATAAATAGTAATAATAAACGGGGTTTCAACAGTGATGGATGTCTTTTAATTCAATCCCTAAACGACCACATCATATAGCGACCTTCCATCATACTACTAGAGGATAACTTAGCTCTTTATAGAAACCTAACAATAGAGGAAGCAATTGCGGACTGAGCGCTCACAAAATTATAAAGTTCAAACTCTCTTACTGATTGAAAAAGTAAAAATTTAGGTAATCACCAGAACAGAACTACATTCCGAACCGGTAGTAACTTTCTCACGAACAAAATGTTAAAATGACGATTCAAAAGTGCTGATTTGTATTTGAAATATGAAGTTGTGAGATAAACTTACGTGAGATGACCTAAAACGTACCTAACGTTTGCAATGAGCATAAACAATAGAGCAAACTCCTTCATTAACTGTAATACAATTCGTACACAACTACATCACGTAAGGATAATCCGACGCAAAATATGAATACGTTTCATCTTCATGAATTCAACATTCGCCAAGGCGCGCGGTAAACTCTATTTTAAAACGGTTATTAACAAACTTCTTAACGCCGCTACTGCATTCTGACTGTTATGCGTTCGAGTTTAAGGACGATTTTACCGTATAGCTATAGTAGTAACTGAAAACCTTATGATTCTAGGGAGACGGATGCTTTTGTGTCAGTGGTTGGTATAAATGTACGGTACGTTAAACTTCTTAGTAACGGATTCGCGCTTTCGAGTGAAGAATATAACTAGAGAGGAGCTAGCTGTTCTGTTATTTTCTTCTGACAATATTTAAAAACCACCAAAACGAATAAAAGATCTTACACTGCTTCAACCTCTGATCATATAGTAGTAGCTTTTTTAATGGAATATAGTGATAAACGAGCAAGCGGCTCAACTGATGGCAAGCGATCACTGCTGCCCATGGATATTTGCAAAATTACTGAACTTGCAAATGCGTTACCAGCCTTTAAGGGTTTTTGAAAGAGGGAGGGAGGAGGAGAGATAGGGATAAGGAGTGAGAGAGCAGGAAGGGGAGTTGAGAGAGAAAGGGGAAAGGGATGGGCCACCGGCCATCTCATTCACCGAAAGAAACGCGGTAGCATAAACACGCCAATTTTTTTTCTTCAAGGTCGAGTAGTAATTTTGCGAGGTCGTGGTACTTATTAGGTGTTCGGCTTTTTTTTATTTAAATTCATTCGCAGAAATTCGCAGGAATCTAATGAAAATCGACGCGGTCGATGTCAACGTATCTTTTATCGGTGGACCGGAAACCGACCAATGGGTAAGAGGCGATATTTGAAGCATTTAATTTTGCACTAAAGGAAACCGGTTACATCCTCCATTTCTTAGCTATAACGTTATGAAATATCAATGGATTATTACAATTCTGTTGAGTAAGATCATGCGGTATATATTATTATATATTGAAATTGCTTTTAGCGATAAGGCCTCCCATTGTACTACCATTGATCATTATCTGTAATATGATTCTTTTTTTTATCTGGTGTGCAATAAATCATCTTTCTATCTTATCTATTAATATTTAAAATACTATCCTCACTGCAGATTTACGTTCGAACTTTTTCTATCATGACCACCATAAAGCCACCAATATCAAGCATATACTAGGTAGATTAAACTACTATGATTTATAAAGCAATACTTTTCTATATTACTCACAGTCGCACGACATTTAGGACTAAGCGTCTATAAGCATCTGTATGAAATTCCCGGAAATGTCAACCTAAATATTCGTACAGCCATACAAGAAATATGGCCTTTTTTCGTATCAATTTATCAATTCCAGGCTTGATTTCATTTCAGAACTACATACATTGAAAGAAGATAAGGTGAAACTATTGTCATGTTATAGCTTGAACTTATCTAATGTAAGCTCGTGTTAGCATTGGTACAAACCGACGTTGTATTTATATGCTAATTAATTTGTATACCGTGTTTCTATTGTTTAAATAATAAAGAAATAAAAATTGCTAGGAGAACAATGTCAGTTATATACCAGTACTATGCTCATGTATAGTTTTGATGCAATGAGATTATTAAAAATAATGTTCTTAGAGTACTAGTCTACTTAAAGGCTGTGGTTTAAACAATTATTACAAAGAGGGAATTAAAGAGTGCATAATCTACGAGAACATCGCTGTTAGAAAGAATACACGCGTCCGGCGTTTGCAAAAACACTAATTGCCCCGCAATAGGGCCAAGGGGCTCACTATCTGTTGAGGCTATCGAAACAATTACGCGCCATGTAGCGAATAAAAAAATACCACTCTATACATCTACTGCTTCTACAACTACTGACTACATTGTACAGATGTGACACAAACGTTATACGTCGAATTCGAAACATCTTAGAGAAATGTTATGAATACGACGAGAAATGTTATAATTTTACGGTGGTAGAACCACACAGCAACTTTTGCTACTGCTGAATGAGCCGACTCAAACCGGATAAGTACCACGACCTCACTGAAAATTTGCGTAAAGTGGTACTTCCGCGGGTCGTTCGGTGAGTGAGGTGGTCGGTGGCCCCCTCCCTCCAC
>DWHQ01000923.1:0-12025 GCA_018247955.1 Eurytides marcellus marcellus | reverse complement strand
ATATATATCTAGGGCTCTTATTGTGAGACAGCATTAGTTAAAGCTTTAAAAAAATCTTTGATCACTCAGTAAGGCTTCTAAAGTAATGTCAGTATATTGCTTACTGATCTAACAAAATTAATCCAATTAAAAAATAGGATAATATCAGCTTCTCATTCCATCAAATGATTAATTTTTGGTAAGCAATTAAATACTGGTTGAATATTTGCTAATTAGCATTCCTTCAATAAAAAAATTAAGAATAGGAAATTCATAGGTGTGAGAATAAAAAAGGGGCGTGTCTCATTATTTTTTTTTTATAAATTTATATATCCAACTAATGTTTTAATGTGCACCGATGATTAAAATTATTGTAACTATTGTAAAAATATTTCCTATCCAGTATTGCATATAATGCAAGCAAGAAAAAAAATCTTGTGATATTCTCCTCTGGTATTTTATTAGGGTGCTTATTTCTATTATTTATTTTAATTTTTCAAATTTGCTTTAGCTTCTATATATTTTAACAACTTCACCTTCAGGTGTAAAAAGATTTCCACATGTGCATGATGTAATCAATTATGTGGGTATAATTTGTCACCAAGTATTTTCTCAAAGCATTAAATTTAGTCAATACAATATGATTACAAATTATTTAGTGAAGGTTTAAATTCTTCAAATCTTTTAAGGTTTATTATATTTTTCTAAAATAGTTAGAGAGTTGACTTTTACTATATTACCATTTTTGTTGTAAATTTTCTTAATCTTTACTTCTAGGAAAGTGCCTTCATACTTCATTGTTATATCAATTCTGAGGCACATTTTATCATGCCTTAATTAAAATTTTTTTTAGAATTATCATATGTGTAAGTTCTACAATATTCTATACTAAGATTGAAATTTACTTTATTGTAAATTATCTCTATACTATAGTAGTTCAACCATATTTTCAAACTGAAGTGTTTCATAATGATAATGTTTTAATATTAATTGTAAATGTCTTGTTAATTTGAGAAGTAGTTAATAATGTAAAAGACATTATTTTCTACACATAATGTAAAATTTTGTTTTAAAATTATGCAATTTTGTATAATGTAAAAGATATTATTTAAAAGACATTCATTGTTATTAGTAATAATGAATGAGAAAATATTTTATACAAAATGTGATCTTATTGAAAATGAATATGGACGGGCCATGGCAAGTTTAAAAGATTTATCTTGCCACAATATTGAAAGTAATTATTAAGATATAAAATAACTTTTGTGTTATTGTTAGTTTGTGGGCAAGTTATAAGCATCAACCATCCCAAACATCACATAGCCTTGCTGGAGGTTACTAATTTAATCACTAAAACTCCTTACAAATCTATAAAAACATATTTTTTGAAAAAGAAGTCAACTATTTCACACTATATCAAAGAATAAATATCCAAAAATCTTATTTTGTCATTCTCCTATGATTTGATTGATGAAATTCATAGATATACCAATTTAAGTTCTGTATTTTTGTCAGTCTACATTATTCATTTTTGTCTGTTAAATATGAAGCACTGAAATGAGGCTATATTTACTACTGTAGTCTTCTTAGTAAACCACTTAATATCTCCCATTTGACATAATGTAACATGACCTTAGTAGTCTATAGTTTGCCCTAGGCAACCTTTGTTAATTTTATTTGCATCAATTACACATTGACAGGTTTAAATTCATAATCATTTTATTTAAAAGAATAAACTAAGATCAATTACCAATCATTTTGTATAAAGAGAAGATAACATTCTACCTCAGAAAATAATAACAATTAATTGCTTATACTTATGGTATACCTATCATCCAAAGTATACATACATTGTTGGCTTGTCTAGTTATCATATTAACCTAAATTATGCAAACATTTCTTGCACTCAATCTTATTTTACATTGTGAATATTTAAATTTCCTTTAAATATGTTCTGAGAAAACTGAACAAATTTTAAATACTTTCCATTTTTCTTAAGATGTAAACTCAATTTATTTTTAGCACACATGCTTGTGGTAAAATTCTTGTCATTACAATAAAATAGTGACAATAATCTCACGGTTAATGTAAGTAGTGGACGGCGTGGTACGAAAATGATATAATTTAAGTAGTATACATTCAGCACGTTTCGAGAGGCGTATTTCGCAAAGGCGTCGCGTTAGGTAAGCGATTCGGACTCCCAGTCGGCAGCTGCAATGACAATGCTGGGGCGGTACTCGCTAGACCGCGGTGAAAGTATGTGCTTTGGTATTTTAAAAAACTTCGGATGACCTCGTTGCCTTGTCTAGCCCACGAAGTCGGAAAATTTACCACGTCGAATTAAATGTTTTTCTGTGGGACATAATTACGTGCCGTCACCTTGGCTTGCAACGATTTGTACATATTTTCTTTAGTTCGAAATTATTACGTAAGTCTTAATGAATTAGGTTATCCCAATGGGTTTGCTGAATCACTCACTATGTGTATTAAATCGTAAGGTATAGAAAATTTCTATTTTCGAAGGAAGGTGAGCAATTTATTTTAGGCAAGACCAAGTAAACCGTTACTAAGTTCAAGTTTATAAGCAAATATTTTTGTACCGAAAGAATAATAATAAAAAAATAAAGATGTATACAGTTAGAAATAAGAAGCGATGAGAAAACTAAGTATATTACTCATTGCATTCTTTTTAAAGATAATTTGGTAATGTTTTACAATGTTAAATATCCTCAAAATTCTTGTTACCTTAATCATTTAACACTGTCATAATTTTAAATCAAGTGTGATTTAATCATTCGCGTCCTTTCCGCTATCCTGATGTAATATAATATTTTTAATTTTATTGTTTTTGTTCGAGCAAAAACTTACATTAAGGTTCGGTTTGCTTTTAATTAAAGATATGTGATGTTATTATTGTATAATTATAATAATTTAGCAAAAATTAAAACGGAAAATTTCTTTCTATTTCGCGTTTAGTAGTTTTATTTTATAATAATAACCGATTTTATACTAATAACAATAAAATTTGTGTCGAACTAATCTCTTGACAAATCCTTTACAATTAAAAGGAAAATAATAAAAATCTGTTGCAACTGCGGTGGTGTCGCATTAAACACACTCTGAAATCAGATGAATCAAACACCTTTTTGAAATTGGTAAAAAAAAAGTATAATGTTTCACACTACTAGTCTCGTCCATTAACATTCGGTCGTTCTATAATTATGACGTGTTAATGATTTATTAGTTATATAACTTTTAATTTAACTAACAATACTAATTTTTTTTTGATCAAACAAACTCTAAATTAATTGTTAATTAACCACCATTTTTGTTATATACTATGGTATATTTATATTTTTTTTTTTATACTAAACGTCAAAATTGCCGCAATAAATGTCCAAATATCACAGACAATCTGAATAACCCCATGTAGGCTTTTTAGTTGACCGTCTTGGGTTTCATCGTGCCCTACCGTACGCCTGTGTCTGTCGCGTAGACAGGGTACGGGGTCGTCGCACCCTCGGCCCCCCCGAACCTTGACACCTGGCTTTACGTACTCGGTTCGAAACAGATGTGTGCATCTCGGAGTCCCTCTCCTAACTTGTACTTTTTGTTACTCACGTGCTTGACTTTTGAAAGTTATAATAATTAGAATTAAAACCACCCTTCCTTTGAATTAAATCATTATGTCCATTGGTTTTTCGCCTTAGGTATTTTCAATATATTAAATCACTTTCGTGTCTTTTTTCCATTCGTATCCAGTTTTGTGATTCTGTGAATTTTAATATTATCAAATGCCAATTGACGAATTTAGAAAGGTTGTATTATATTTTAGAACACATAATTCAATTAGTTTTATTTCGCCGACTCACATGTAGTTGCTAAAAGTATCAAATTTATTCAAAACGAGTTTTATGGATAAATCACTTTTATTTTTGTAAGTTCTTTTTGTTGTTACTGAAAATTCATATTTAACGGAAAATTCCTTATGCAGGCCATACTGGATCCATGTCACTTATGCTAATAAAACTAACTTTTTTGATAGATTAATTTCATGTAAATATAGTCCTTTTAATCTATGAGACTTTGATGTCTATGAGTCAGTTTTTGATAATATTATTAAACTTCATATCAATAATCACGCAAGCAAGCACTTGATCGATTAATGAAAGAGGAGTTGACAAACATACGGTTATATCCCAGCGATGTCAGTCCACTAGCAATTCATTCCCCTCCAGGACGTTGGCCTTTCCCAAATTGGAGTAAGGGATAACCGTAATCGAGTCGTCTGACACGAGGATTGACTATCGGTTGATTGATTAGATTGTATCATTATTTTCACCAGAATGTAGAATGTACTCCTGCGAAAACTGTAAAGCAGATCGGTAACGGCTTAGTTCGCGTGGTATTTTTTTTTATATTTATTTCCATGTTGTATGTAAACTTATATACTCTATACCAAAAACGATATCTTTGTGAAAAGTTTTACTTTGAGAGCAATAATAGGCTGTAAAAAGGGCTCAACGTTTTCTTCAAGTATCAACATATAGATAATAGATAGAGAAATTGTAGAGGTCACAATGGTGCTTGTATGTTTTGTTACTTAAATATTTGAGAACGGCCCAATAAATGTCAATAAAACTTATATATAAACTGAAGTATGTTTTATCTAAATACCTTTAGTAGTTCTTGAGGTATCCACCGAAAACAACATGTACTTATCAATATATACGATGATTGCACTGGATAGTTCGAAGAGAAACCTGTTAACTAGCTCCCAAAGATAATTACAAACATTATTGCTAAGATGATGGCTAAAATACCATTCACACATGCAGAATATAGATATTTTTTAAACAGAACAGTTATTGGTGCGTCTTTAGGTTATTACTTAACCTGCTCTAAAGTTAGCATAAATAAAATTCAAGAAATTACTTGATGCCTATTTTATAATTATTATATCGATGTAGCCCATATAACTAATATATTCGTTATACAAAGTGATTTTTTGTTATTCACGCCATAATAGATTTAAAACAAAGTTTATTTAAGAAACGATATATTGACAACTTCTGTTTGTGGTTCCCAAAGAATAGTAAATCTTCATTATTTAGTATTTATCTAATTTAATGTATTTTTCTCATATCTATTGTTTTATATTGTCGAATGTTATTGACATCATAGATTGAGATCATGAGAGTATACTTTTAGGTTTTTAGTTAGTTATTGTAATAAGCTTTCTCTGCTGACCCAACTCCACTATTTTAATGTTATTTTGTATATTAACTGTCAATATTTTTCTATAAAAAATAAGTAAGACGAGCCGAGAGAACATGTGTCCCATTCTAAATTTGACCAATTCTTACTTAAGAACGATAAAGCTGAGTCACATAATATGAAAATGAGTCTTAGTTAATAGAAAATGGCTTATCACTTCATCTCATATGTCGTGTCTACAAGTACGGGCAAATTGAATTTGCAATGTGTTTCGGGGGATTTATAATGATTTATTATAATAAGATAAAAATACCGCGTAAAAATATCCCCAACAGCAGTAATAAACGTTACGGTCATAAGATTTTTCTTTATACCCTAAATAACTTCATGTAAAATAGAATAATAGTTTACTGCACATATTACCTGAGGTTACGTGATCACCACCGCCCACGAATTTTTGAATCGGTTCCTAAATATTTGATTATCCTCACGTGACATTATTATTGCGAAAGCGCCTTCAAAAGTAGTTCATTTGTTGATTTGTTTGTTTTCTTTTTCTTTCACGAAGCATCACATTGATGATTATTGTCCATAACTATGGTGTCTCAGTGAACTGAACTGTAATTTGTAAGTATTAGGGCTGTTGTCCATTTTTGGTGGTAACATTGCATTAAAAGTCATTCTACCGTCGAGCAGTAATAAATAAGCACTACTGTGTTCTTGCATGATAGGCAATGTTGGCAGCGTAATTAATGGCCATACAGATTAACATCTTAAATCACTGGGTGACGAGTGCTGCCCAATGCCAAGCACTTTCTGTAAGGCTGACTTGTATATATCATCGCTTATCATACGGCACGCGACTTGCTCGCCACGCCACTTAATGTTGTTACTCAGAGTTATGAGATTTTGAATCCTGTATCCCCGGGACCCCAGGCGAATGTTGGAATAGACTCTTACTACTTGATGAGAGCCTAAACTGTATAATCCGATACAAGTTCTTAAAGCTGTGGTTTTTCCCCGGAACATCCCGTTACGCTACTTACACCTTTACCTTTATATCTATCATCTTTCATCCTTTACGTAACATCAAGATCTGTTGCGTTATTCTGACAGAATAAAACATCGTCACTTTAAGAATAAATTAGTAATGTTGTCTTGTAATTACACGAATACTACACATTCTTAAATTGACACTTATTTACGGATTTTATCCCATTTGATATGATTTCAAATTTCCAACGTTCACTTCAAGATACCGTAAGCTCATACTGCGTAGATTGGAGCGAAATAAATTGAAAGTTTAGGGGATAACCCGGGTCAACTATGTCTTTGGGAACTGAATCATGTTATTCTGTCCCATCACCATGGACTCTGTAAAATGTTCGAAAAGTCTGTAATTTAAAGTAAAATAAAACGTGATAATATTCGTAAGTTTCATTTTAACAATAAATTAGTATTCACACATTGTATTTCTGTTTATTAGATCATCCTAGCTTTAATGTTCTTGCAAAATAAAAAATAAAACAGCACTTAACATGTGCACACGACTACAGCTCGAATTTTGAGATAGTTTTCACAATTTTATTTTTTATTTTTCAATGAGACGCCGATATAGTTAAATCCTTGCGCGGTGACCTTGCTTTTTAAACACATTGGCATTTGCTTCGTATCTAAATGGCATAATAATTTTAGGACAGGTTGTTGATTTTTTTTTCATTTTAAATAAATCACTGATCATTTTATATCTGTATATGATAATAAGTAGCTTTTTTAATTGCCATTTATCTTTACACTAATCAAAAATAAATGATAATTTGGTATAAATTACATGAAATTGAAATTTTATTGTGATAGACTCTTTTGTCGTGATGTGCAAATAACACTGTGTTCTGGTACTAGGGCAACTGGGTACTATATACTGGGCAAGGTTTGCTGACTATCTACTGGGCATAGACATTTATTATCTTATAGTTTAGTTATTTTAGTTAAATAGCAATTTGCAGTTACGTCTTGGTGTTTCGTGTCGTTTAAGCCACCCGACTAGGTAACTTCGTCGCAAGTCTTGCAGAATGCATTACATCCGCTAAGCAAGGTAACCGAGGAACACTAGTGGCAACACAGCTGCAATGTTTCTCGCGTTGTGGGTGTCGATGGGCGACAGTCCACACTTGTAATCGCTCGATCAAATACTCCATAAAATGATTTCGTACCGAGCCGCCCGCCAAGCGAGTAACTAAAGCGATTTTTAAGTTTACATCACCGCAACCGCCGTCCAGCCTGGTTACGTCTTGCGTCCGATTGCCGGTTGTGCAATGCCCCACGACTTGCCGACACTTGCTTTATTGTGGCCAACTCGACTAGTTAGCAAACTAGTCGGATCCTGCGCGCTAGGTTTCAAGTGGAGGTAGTTAAACCTCACTAGGTTTCGACCGCGTCTTTGCACGCGTCGATTTCGATTTTTGATCGTTTCGCCTTCGCCTCTTTTCAAATTTTACACAACATTATATCAATGCAGAAATGTTGATCCGTTTTAAATATAATTAAGCAACTCGAAAAAACACATTTTCCTATTTATGATGATACATGAAGGATTTGTTAACACGACTGGAACTTCACGGTCTTGTTGATGTCCATATGAGGCGATAATCATTCAAGATCGCTTAAATCGTCCGCAACTTTATCACCTGTTAAATAAAACATGACATTGGACACAGCACAACTGTACGTGACTTTTTACAATAACGCTTGATACATTTTTAAGTCTTACCATTATGAAAACAAACTTTATAAAAAAAATAAATATGTATTATACATTTTGGAAAAAATATTCAAATTATCAAGCTTGCACATACACGTTGAAGGAAAATGGACATACATTACGATTTATGTATTTAGAGCATTATAAATATTTAAGGAGACAAGGGTATTTTATCGTTCAAATCATTTTTTAATTTTTGTAATGAGTTAGTGAGTTTTCTATGGGAAAACCCACTTAAACAGGACAGCTTAATTGGCTGACAAGAGCGGGGAAGTACTCAATGTATTAAAAAAAGATCAGCGTGAAATACAGAGGTATAAAATAACAACAGATGTACCTTTGTTTATTGTGAGTGAGCAAGTCATAGTATCATTATCCACACCACCACGGTGGTCAGTAAATAGGTTGTAGGACGTTGATATTTCACCTCATCACCATCTTACTATAACAACACGAAGTGAATCACTTGCCCTTTATTCACGTCCTCATATAAAAATACGTTATATGTATTGTTTCTGACAGACTATTGGATGGGACACTTATTTACTCTAAACTTAATATAAAAAATACGTAACTAATTATTCCTCTTTTCTTTTTCAGGACAAATTGGCCAAACCTAAAATACAGTTCCTACCCGGAAATGAAGGGGTGAGTAATTTTGTTATTAACTAGTTTTAGGAGATTATCTCATAGAAATAGGCGAAATGTTGTGATAAATATAATGATGTTCAACATTTATCTTTTTGTCCACTTCTGTGTTCTACAGTTTATAATGCATAAAAACTTTTTCTCGTTAGAAAAATAATTGATCGTACTTAAATTTTTACTTCTTAATTTTAAATATATTATAAGTGCCAGTAAGTACAAGGATCCACGGATTAATCACACAGGAAACCTTATGAATTCAAAAATAAAGCGACAGTATAACCAAAGCCATGATGACGTTTGAATTTTTGTACATGTTTGTTTATGCGTCCAACGATGATAGACATTTGAATATTCAAGTCGTGAAGGTGACACCCGATGGTGCAACGCGAGAGGCACAAGGTAATGAAAGGCATACGATGTTGTTGAACATTTCGATGGGGAAGAAAGAGGTGACATTTATAAGTTTTGATTCATAATTATCATTTGAATAAACATTTAAGTCACCTAAATTCGGAATGCAATTGTTCTAAAACTTTAATTATTAAAATTGAAGCGTTCGTTTTAAATGTTGAATTTTGATAGATGATCGTAAACAAGTGAATGAGTGTATTCAATCGCTGCAAAGACCGTAATTTTGTTTTAGTCAATGCTGGTTTCCAGCATCTATGATCGTCACAGCCTGCCACTGATTCCTTAGTACAAACCCTTCTGAATAAGAGGAAGCATATGCGTTCGTAGTTAAAATGGTTTTTAAACTTTTTTTTGGGCAGAGGCTCCTTTTAGACAACCCGTGCAGCCACACGGCTTAAGGCGGAACAGGCCTTGACTCGACTCGAGCGTACCAGTTCGCGGCACTCGATACTCTTGCGAAATCATTTGATGACCCACTTAGCCGATTTCATTTCGCTTGCGGGCCGTTTCGCTGTACATTTTTTTGTTATCCTATTTCGGAAAGTCCGCCATCGGTTTATGTAAGAAACTCTGCCTCTAACAACGATCGTGTCGCCCGATACACTAGATGATTGCAATTGTATACGTGGATTTCATCACCGTTCGCTGATGTGAGGAAGTTGTGCTTTTCAACATTTTAATCGTACCCATTGTTGCGTAATACAGGCCGTTTTGAGACGTACAAATAATATTATGTTCGGACGCATGAGGCGAAGTGAATGTAATTTTGTTTACAAGGCGATAATCCGATGCGATCTCGAAGCGGGCCGACAGGCGGCGCCTTCGACCGGTTTCCTCGGCAACCTCGCGACTTGGTGCCGGTTTGACGTGATCTCTTCTCGAGTCGCTAAGCAGTCGGCACAGTATAAATGTCTCTTACAATCTTCGTCTCCGCTCAGAAGTTTCCTAATACTATAGATAATATCTCAATATATTATACATCAACATTAGGTTCTATTCAGGATTCATTGAAATCTTTGTTTTATACGTTTAAGATTTAGTAAAGCCTTTGACTTGGACGGTACCAGCGTTAACAATGAATGATTTATCTTATGTATTTGCAAAAAATACTGATTTTTGCTATGCCAACACCAAACTTTCGTCACAATTCATATAGTATATATTTTTTTACATAGAAAAATCAGCAATAATCGCTAGGGATATCTGGCGAGGACTTCACCGAATTACTTGAGTATCGTAAAATCATTCCTCGAATATCTCGCGCTATCTGTGTGTCGAGTCGCTCCCTGGCACACATCCAACTTGCACATAATAACCACAATTCAATGAGTCGCAGACCAGAATAGTAAATAAGATAAAGTGGACTCTGTGTAAAAATAGCCCACCTCCAGCCGGTAACCGGCGTACTACTGCACCTCCCAGGTACGAAGGCCGTCGTCCTCTCACTTACATTTGACGGTGGTGAAAATAATCTCCTGAAGTAAGAAGCACTAGTTTCGATCTTTCGAATGTATTCAACTGTGTGTGACGTTGTATTTATTTTTGACATACCGCGTTAACACTAATTTTGAGCTCTTAGATAAGTCTACTATCGTCGAATCAGTATTTTTTTTTTTATTAAAAACACCCGCCGTCTAAGGTTTCCAGCCTTATGACATAATTTTTTTTAAATTTTTACTCGTGTTTGAGTATAATTGTTTACTGAGTTAAAATGAAAATAATAAACATAAAATCATTTAGTTATTGACGTCAATTATAACCCAATGCATATTTGCTAATAAATATATTAGTTACAATTTAGAACTTGTACTCAACTCGGATAGACTGCGCAATTAGTAAATGCAGTATTGTTGTCAACATCATTGTTCATAATACGGTTGAATAATTGTAACAAAAAACCTGGTATAAGCAAAATATAAAAATTTTAAGCGATGTCACGTTATAACCGCGCTATGAACTCGATACACAATGTATCAGTGAAGCGTAGGTACTCTAATGCATGTTGAATACAATTTGATCCATTCGGGTCGACGTCCTCCGGGTCGCTTTATTTATTTACACCATCGCTTGCGGGCCCGTTACTGCAAGCCTTGAAAACAGGATCCTCGATGCATTGTACGATTGTATACATCGAAACTTATTTCTTGTCCCTATGTATGTATGGCTTTGGCGACTGTTAATTATTGACTTGTAACACTGAGAACGTGGTACTTTTTACACTTGAAATAAAGTTGAAGATCGCAGTTTAAAGTATTAACTTTTCTAATATCCTATTACTTTTAACTGCATCGGTAGCCTAGTGGTATAGGTCCTCGCTTTACAAATCGGGTTCGAATCCCGCGGGGGGCAATGACTTTTTGTTGTTGTTTCTTAATTGACTTAGGGAGTTACGAACTGATCACCCGATTGCTTGTAAAGTACGATGATCCATGCGTCTAATGAAACGTAAAAAGTTAGTCCTGACTTATCGACGTCATCTAACGGTGGCTTGGAAGAGTTGTTCCTAAGAGATCGATTTAATGTCTCCATCTCTGCGCCTGATCTCTCTCCGGTGGTGTCTGGTATCCATCCTATCGGACCATGAGAGTACAGAAAGAGTACGTGCGCGTTTGTCGCCGCAATGTTGACTGATCTCTTGTAGATTGGCCGTCAGGGTGGAAGTCAGTTGGGAGGACACTATTATGTAAAAGTAATGTTTATTATTATGCTTAAAATAACAAGCTATATTTAAAATTACAAGGCCTTACCGGTGGCCTCCTTTGCGTGGATTTCAACTTTTTCATTATCACTGTTGGACCAATAATGTACTAATGATTCAATGTTTTTCTTTATCAGTTGTTAACCGTAGCGGTCCAGGTAAACATGGGGGATAATATTATTTCCTGTAAATGACGGCGACTAACTTCATGATGGATGGAGGACTAAAATCAACTTTTTTGCTATTTTGCCAATATTCATAATTATATGAATTATGAATATTTTTAAATTAGCAGTATTACATTTTTATAC